>JANRFK010000975.1:2130537-2140997 GCA_030068395.1 Apalone spinifera | reverse complement strand
GTTTATTTTGCAATAAGTGCTGTGTAGACAGCACCAAATTTTGAAATAAGTTATTTCAAGATATCATCGAAATAAGAGACGCAGTTTGTGCAGCTCAAATTGCATACCTTTATTTTGACCTATGGTGTCGTGTAGATGCACCCACGTAGAGCTCCACAGCCAACCTGACAAGTAGTACCGAGGGTAAAAAGCTTCTGACAGTCGTGCATGCGGTGCGGAAGCACCTGGATGGAATAGAGATGAGCAGCGCATCTTGAAGAACAGGTTACAAAGGGAAGTGACTATTTTATCTGTGGCCTGTGCTCGTCCTTGATGTTAAATAGTGTAGGGCCAAGAGCCAATCCCTGCGGAACCCTCCCAGAAACACGTTGCTTGAGGATGAGTCCCCATTTACAATTACACGCTGAGACCTCTGGCTTAGATTTAGTCCATGTAACATGTTCCATATTAATTTTATATCATTCTCATTTTTTAACCAAAACGTTGTGTGGTACCAAGTTATACACCTTGCCAAAGTCAAAACATAGTATAGCAACATTCTCAGCCAAACTACGAATCTCGTCAAAAAAGAGAGCGGGCGAGCTTGGCAGGACCTATTTTCCATACACCCATGTTGATTTGCATTAATCACATTGCCCTCCCTCAGTTCTTTATTAATTGAGTCCTGTGTCAGCTGCTCCATTATTTTGCCTGGGATTGATGTCAGACTGGCAGGCCTGGAATTACCTGGGTCATCCTGTTTACTCTTTTTAAAACTTGGCACAACATTTGCTTTTGTCCAGTCTTCTAGGACTTCCCCACTGCACCGCCTCCAGGCTAATTCGTTTTCTATGGATTTCAGTTTCCTTTCTAGGACGGGCGGCTTCATCTTCTAACCTATTGTTTATTCCCTCCCTCCCTTTCGCCCCTTTGCAATGTACTAGTTTCTCCTCTTCTGGAACTGTGAAGGAGCTTCATCACTTAAACATATTACCGCCAATGTCATCTTCTCATAGAGCAAATTCTACTCCGTCCTTTCTCAGACTAGTTCCTCAAGGATGGGGAGGAATTGCAGTCAGACCCCTCCAATGCTTCAGTGGCGACACTACCTATGCTGATGGGTGAGGTTGTGCCCTCACTGTATAGGGAATCCGCTTCCCTGAGATGCAGTAGCCAGGTCGAAAGCAGAGTTGTTCCGTTGACCTACCACTGTTCACGCTGAGGGTCAGGCTGATATAGCTACATCTCTCAGCGGTGTGGATTTTTCACACCCCAGAGAGACACAGCTATGCGATGTAAGTTCCCGGTGTAGACCAGCTATTGCTGCCAGGTTGTGGGTGGCCAGACCTAGTACCCAGAGCCAGTGTCTGCCGTCACAAGACAGGAGTCAGCTGGATCAGGACATCGGGAAGTTAGGTAAATTGGAGATCAAGACCCTGTGTCAGAAACCAGAATCAGGCTGAGTCAGGATTGACGAATCCGATGCCAGGAGTCCCACTGGGTCAGGATGTGGGAGTGGGAGCAGGAAGCGCACAGTCCAAAACAAGGTGGAATTCAGACAACTTCCTGCTGGAGGCTTAATTAGGGCCAGGAGGCCAGTCAGCTGCTCTGGGCCTCCTCCATTTTTACTGCAGGGTGATTTGCATGGTTTCTGGCGAGGGATCTGGTACAAGAAGCTACAAAGGGTCTCTATTGTGGGACACATTCGTGGTCACCAGAAGAAATTCAGTTGTCACCCTAAGAGTCCTGCCAAGGTGGTGTTGTGGCATAGCTGGACCACCAGCTTCTCAGGTCTTTGGGGAGCTCAGAGGCTTTCTCTCACAAATGTGATCCCCTTCCAGGTCATGTGTAGTTCTCACTTGACAATGGCCGGCTTGCCAAGTGGAGTGATGGAGACAGCCGCAGAGCAGATGAGGGCAAGCAGGTCCTGGTGGAAAGATGCATTCAGAAAGTTATGGGACTTGAGAATGTGGGCTGGTTCCAGACTGGGTCCTCGTGGGCTGGAGCCGTATCTTTGGGACAAAGCATCGGCCTTGCTGTTCCCGGTTCCAACTTTACATCAAGGTAAAGTTGGACTGGGAGAAGAATAGGGCCCCTCAGAGCTGTGATTGGTTCAGGGCCTTGGCCCTGTATGGGTGCACCTGGTTCTCGTGGGCTACAAAAACTTGGGCCAGCTGTGCTGTGTTGGGGAGGGCAAATACGGCGGAAGTGGTGTAGACGAGCCTCAGTGCAGAGCTTTATGCTGGGCCTTGGGTGACCCATGGAACTTGGCATTTTGTCGGAGTAGGGCTGTCGGGTTCAGCCTTTCAAAAGAATTTGACATGAACCTGCAGAAGAAGTTTGCGAAGCCTGAAAAACACATCTTCCATTCGTCTCCTTCCCGGAGACAAAGGAAACTGTAAGCACCCTGGGGGGGTCAGTTGCATGAATATGCCAACTGCCCCCGTGTGTCCAAGTAACTCAGGGATCGGGAGAGGGGGTAACGGCTCCAAACTGTTCTCTGCTTAAGTGTTTGGTGATCAGCACAGAGGTGGGGGCTGCCAGCCTTCCTTTTACGAAAGGGACCAGGGCGCTGGCTTGTGATGTTAATTTGCGGATGAGCTCCCAGCCGGGTTCGCTTGGAAATATTCTTACAATGCCCATCAGTTCAGGCTCTGACATTGTATGTAACCATCCAGATGATGGCTGGGCTACATTCTTCTTCTCCAAGGCGTCAGTGTAGTTACAGTACGTGGAGGGAAGCTCCATAGATCCCCCAGTGGGCAGCCCCCCCTACTTGAGCCATTTTGGGTCGGGGCGAATGTTCGCTGGTCCCTGGCTCTATGGTCAGCAGAGGTCTGATGGGAAGGTGACTCTTCTCACCAATGAATGAGGGGACCATGAAGGTTGGTCAGGAGATGCCGAGGATCAGGGACAGTGGAGGGAATGGATCACCCCAAACTGTGAATAATGGCCTCTGGCTGAGCTGCCTTGCTTGCTCCTGCAGCCGCTGATTCGCCATGGTCAGCTGCTCGACTTGGTCATGGTACCAGCCCTCCGCTGTGTTGGCTCTGCAGAACTAACAAGTGTAGACAGGAGTAAAATGTCTTGGTTGCTACAGCCGCTAGATCTGGCAGATGCCCCAGGTACAGCTCTGCGGAGCGTGACTGCCCTGGTCACAGTCCCTCCAACAGTGGAACTACACGTCACAGAGCGGGAGTGGTACTTCCCCTCCCACAGAAACATCAACATGTGCAGTGCTCCTGAAATTACCCTGCAGCCAAATATACTCTATGCCTAGGTTAGTCCATGTGTTGTCAGTGGTTAACAGCGCTTCAGTATCTGCAGCTATGGAATTGCATGCTTGTTCTGGCCCCTCTGTAGTGCTGTATGGGTCCTGTGTAGGTTTTGCTAGGCAGCAGAACTGGTTGGTTTTTTCTGTGACCTGCACTTGTGAGATGCGCCCTCTGCTAGGGGGCGTGATGCATACCTGGCTAGGAATGAAGCAGTGATAACTCCGGTGGGTTAAGCCATTGGAGAGAAGCCGGGAGAAAGGGGGCCTGGAGTCCTGTCATTCAGAAGTGTCCCCTGGAGTGCTTGCTTTTCTCCCCCGTGTTTCTAAAATGAGTTTGTTCCTTCTTCCCGCAGACAATTTTAGGTACACGTGTGACATTTGTGGGAAAAAATACAAATACTACAGCTGTTTCCAGGAGCACAGAGACCTGCATGCAGTGGATGGTGAGTCCTGCTTTGGCACCTTCTCAGATCGGGCTGGGCAGTAGCGGCTGTTTTGTGTGGGGTTAGACGGAATGTGACTCATGGCAAAATGCTGCCGGGCCCTTCCAGTAGCGGACAACCACACTCACTCCTCACAGAGAGCGCTCCCTCACGCGGGGGGCCTGCTGTCTCAGCACATCAGGGCTTCATACACACTTTGAGGATTACTACAAATTTGTTGTAGCTCTGGACCTCGAGGTACATCGGCAGGCTAGCCCTTAGCTAGGCACGGTTGGGTTGTGTCTCGTTCTGACCTCAGAAGGCCCAGTTTTAGCATGGTTCAGCCAATGTAGCGCTGAACAGTGGCCGTGGCCGAGCCAGTGGACTTCAAAGGAGACTTTGGCAAATTTTTTCTACCAAACCATTTTTTTTTTTCAATGAAAAATGCAGATTCCGGTCCAAAAAATACTTTGAGAATTTGCATCGATTTTGACAAATGGGTTTGGTTGAAAAAAATCTTTTTTTGGAAAGGTCGGCATGGTTTGTTTTGACATTTCTGAAAGGAATTCCTGGTGAAATTTATAAAGGGAGTGAGGGGAAGTCTACTTGGATCTAATAGCCCAGTGGCCAGGCACTCACGTGGGGTGTGGAAGAGCTGAGTTTAAATCCTTTCTCCAGAGCTCGGATTATTTATATTAAGACCTGGCCCAGAGCAGTGGTTTTAACCTGGGACTCCCCCATCCCAGGTGAGTGCCTGTGCTACAGGGCGGTTCGCCAGACTTTTTGTGAATGGTGCCTAAAACCAAAATATTGTGTGTTTTTTCTTTTAAGAGAAATGAAATTTTTTTTCTGACTTTTTGATTTCCGGAGAATTCCATCTGGGTTCCTGTCAGGCCCAGAATGACTTTTTTGTTCCCAGAACTGCCGGTGAATCGAAAAATGCACTTATTCTCCTTTAAAGGATTGTTTTCCAGTGTGAACACCTTGAATTGGGTCAGTATTACTGCATTGCCCCAATGGTTTTCACCAAGCATTTAAATATATATAGGCTGTTTCCAATTGAAATGTTGGAACCCCAAGACTCGCTCTGAGCTCAGTTTGCATCCCTCCCTCACCCCGTCAAAGTGCTGGAATCTCCGTCCGTCATGCAAGGTCATCGACATTAGGTCACTGGGATGGAAAGACAGGCTACACACATCTGCTCCTCCCTGGAACGTGTCATCCTTACTCTCTAGTTCAAACTTCACGAGGAAGCCGAAACTTTTCAGACGGGTACCACTTGGGTTTCTCCAAGGCGCTGCTTGCGTGGGCGCCTTAGAGTGGCGGGGTGTGTTTCAGCAGACGTGGGTGCGCGGCAGGTGTCAGAGTGCTCTAACAAAGGCCTTGAGGATCTATGTACACTAGGGCTGGGCATACTCAAGTATTTCCCTGTGTGAATGCTGCCTGGGAGATGAGGGAATGGGAGAAGGGAGCCCGGCTGATTCCGTGGTGCTGAGCTGTCCTGGCCCTTTGGCTGAAACACCAGAGTAAAACAAGGCCATTTAAGAGGATTTAATTTCTGTTTTGTTTCTTCCCCCACCCTTCTTCTATTCTGTGTTAGTTTTTAGTGTGGAAGGGGCCCCAGAAAACCGGGCAGGTAAGCGGCGATCCTTTGTGTGCTTTATTTTACAGACCTTTCCCAGCATTCAGTATTCCCAGGCACAGTAAGGCCAGTTCTGCCCTCACAGAAGCCAATGGCATTTTGGCCTTGACTTCAGTGAGCGCCGGCTCAGTCTCTCAGTGCATAGCATGGTTTCGTAAGCCAGTAGTGTGATGCCCAGCCCTATTAGATACCAGGCTTTTGTTGCAGGTGCGTTTAATCGAGACGTGCGAAAATCAGAGAAATGAACGATAAGCGTGAGAGTCCTTTTTGTGGCATAAATGATGTTACTTTATAAAGCGGGTTGGGTTCTGATTGGCTACTAGCTGTGCCGTGAGATGGCCATATAACCTCATTGGTCAGGCAGCATAAGAACGGCCGTATGGGCCTAGCCCAGTGTTTGCTGGTCTGCTCAGAACGAGTCCTGCATTACTAGGCCCAGTTTCAAACAGGGTAAAATGTTTGGTTTCTTGGGGAGGGGTGCAATGGAAGACAGAAAATATAGACCAAGCTTTGAAATTTGCACCATCTTTCTCTGATTTTTGATTTATCTTCAGCTCATGTTGTTGGGTGAGAAGGGATTAATAGCTGGGTGGACATGAGGAAAGAAGTGTGACAAGGTAGAGGGACTGAAAGAAGGAAGTTGGATCGTTGTGCGTTATCAGATAACAATGGACCTGCATGTGCCAATGCCTTCAGTGCCATGTGAGTGTGTACAGAAAGCCATGGGGAGTTGTCAGCTTCCAACTGGTTTTGTTCTTTTGCAGACCCTTACGACCAGACAGTCATAGCAGCAGATGAAGTGAAAGAAGAGGAGCCCGAACCGTTTCAGAAGATTGGTCCAAGTATGATTGATAATACCGTTTTGAAGGTCATAAAACGTAGCCTAAGGTTTTGAACCTGGCACTTGCCAAGGTGCTTGCTGGCTGACAATGGGAGAGCAATACGCTTTGGTGAAGATGCTGAAACTGAACTGGTTGCAGCATGCGTCTCGTTCCTAATCAGCGGGAAACTCAGCAGCTACATAAACTGAGAAATGTAGTTTAAACATCTGCAGAAGTCCCCTTTACATGTCTGTTAAGCATCCAGGAAATGGAGTTTGTTCATAATACAAATCCCCTTCTTGTCTGCATTTTAATACAGTACAGGCTGGCGTTCCAAGGTGAGGACTTTCACCTTGGCCACCTGGGTTCAAATCCAGGATTAGGTGACAGATGAAAGGAAGTTTGGTAGAGTTGATCCGAGCTGCAGGTTGAGGGGTTGGGGGACATTGGCAGAGCTGACTGGAGGACAGGTGCACTTTGGTATGTCTACACTTGCTGGTAGATTGGCATTACTGCAATCATTGCAGCAAGTGTTGATTTACTGGGTCTGGCAAAGGCACACCAAGGCCAGGTCTACACAAGACCCGGCAATTCGGCTTAGAATTCGTAGCTGGAGTCAGCTTACCTTAAGCCGAGCTTGGCGGTGTCCCCACATCGGGAGGCTGACAGGCGAATGCTCCCATTGGCTTCCCTTCCTCCTCGCAAAAGGAGGAGTGCCGGATTCCAGAAGGCGTGCCCTCTGAATTGGATTTAGCGAGTTTTAGCTAGACTCACTAAATCAAACTCCAGAAGATCAATCGCATCAGCGGCGATCTTCATGTAATGAAGATAAGCCCTAATTCTCCCATCAATTTGTGTATTCCACCTCCCAAGAAACGTAAGGGAAGTTACAGTGCAGTGAAGATACCGCAGTAGCTAGATCTTAGTATGTCAACTTCAGTGACACTGTTCACGTAGCTGAAGTTGTGTAACTTAGATCGATCTACCTCCTGTAGTATAGACCAGGCCAAATGACCAGACTTTGACCAAGCTTTATGCTGAACCTTTCACATCTGAAAATGTTGAGTAAACTTGTTTGTTCTCTTTTGGTATTTGCGGTTCTGCATTGACCTGATCTCTCTGGCTGTGGCTGGAAGGGATGGTGCTAAACTACCGAGTCATTTTTGTACTTTTGGCACCATCAGACACAGCCAGTTCTGCAGGTCTTGCAAGATCTTTTCACCTTAGAGTTCCAGACCGGTTTTAAGCTCTGGAAATATGAATCCAAATTTGCACTTCTGGGTGCTTATGTGAACACTGTGGTTTATCCAGGACTAGGTGTGGGTAGCTGCTGCCTCTCCATCTGCAGAGGCAGTGTGGCTCAGTGGCTCCTACACGAGACAGGGAGTCAATCGCCTGGGATTTGCGCCCTTGACTTGCAGCTCTGTGAGTTTGGCAGCCCACTTTACCTCTGAGCATCTGCTGCTCTGTTCAGATCTAGCCTCTGCGCTTTAATGTTCCCTTCTGTGGGAGAAAAACCGTTGCAGGTGGTGGGCACCCATCACAGGGCTTCACCTCCCTTGGTGAAATCCGTTCTCGGCGCATGCTTGAGGTGCCCCGTCAGAACGAAGACCCATGAGTCACGCGATTTCTTTTTATCAAGTTCGCACCTAAAAAGTAAGAGAGTGAGTCATTCTGTGAGAGGCTGCTGGGTTCTTTTCTCACGGCGTCTTTCTTTCATCTTCACAGAAACTGGCAATTACACCTGTGAATTCTGCGGCAAGCAGTACAAATACTACACTCCCTACCAGGAACATGTGGCGCTGCACGCACCTATTAGTGAGTATCCTGCTGGAAAGCCGTTTCATTGCTGAGTATGAGTTACCATGGCGGTCACTGACTGTAGGGGCATACTGGAGAGAAGCCACTAAGAGGGATTCTGCCATTCCACCCAGTGTGCATACGGCTCTTAGGCAGCTGACCAGAGTGGTGTAGAGCAGAAGTGAAGCCACTTCTTAAAGGGATGCTGTTCAAGTTAGTAAAACCCATAATCTGACTGACCATTTTACCAGCTCTCTGGAAAAGCAATGCAGTTTTGGGGGTCTGGGGTTTTTTTTTTGGGGGGGGGGGGGGTTTCAGAAAAAAACAACAAATGGTCTGGTAGCACTTTATAGACTAACAGAACATGTAGATGGGATCATGAGCTTTTGTGGGCACAGCCCACTAACAAGCACCAGTACTCCATATACACAAGCGTACTCCTGTACAAATTTCCGCCTGCCCTCCCAACCAACCATAACGTAACAAGCCAGCGTCCACAGCCAACCTCTCCTAAGCCACACTAAATAACACATGAGCCTGCATTGTCTTGCATGCTGCCGAGAAACCGTTACCGAGAGCTCCAAATGGTTTTTGAAATGACGAAAATGACTTGGGCAGGTAGCGGCTAAATCGCAAGGCCGATCAAATGTGTGTGCCAGGGAGCCACTGCGTGCTACAGACACTGAAATCGACTCTTAAAGGCAGAGCTCTCAGATGAAGGAGAGGTCGTGAGCAGCTGTGATACAAATCTCATATGTAAGCTTCTAGTGAGCTAGTCCGGAGAAATTCTAATGACATTCGTTCTGGCAGAGTTTGGGGGCTGGTTCGGATACTTCCATTTTCATCCGTGTGGCCCTTCCCCGGGTTTTGCCGCGCACTGTATTTATTTCAGTTGCCGGAAGCCCATGTGGATGCTGGTTTGCTCTCCTTTCTTCATACAGAAGCGTGATGACTGTTACTGGAGGACAGATGTGCATGGCTCTGGAATTAAATTTTGATTAACTGCTCACCATAGCCAGCAGGGGGAGCTCACACCCTGTATCTTCAATAGTTCACCAAATTCGTGGTTCCTATAGTGAGGTTTTGAATTCTCATTATTATGCTTATTTATAATAGAGTGGGTGTAATTTTTACCCCCACAGAGAAGTAAACGGGGGGGCGCTGTCCACCAGCCGTCTGTATTTTTAAGGAAAGTCAAATGTAGTTGGCTCTTACCAGCGTGGCTGTTTCCTTACCCGTTTTGGGGAGTGTTGAGATGATTTCCAGGACAGTGGTGCAAGGTAGGGAAGCACAGGTCATCTCTGGCACCCGCTCTCACTGAGTAATGTTCTAAGGCCCTAGCAACACGAGCCCAGGTTCCCAGCTGTCCTCAGGACGTCTCCCCTGGTGTCCCTCCGGTGCAGTAGGGAATGGTTTCCACTACAGGTGGAGGTGGAGGAGCGCCACCACTGGGGCATGGATGGCTCCTCGGCTAGCCAAGGCTCTGGGGTCTCCGGTCCGAGGCGCTACACAGTAACCAAGGGGAGTCAGTACCGGTGTGAATAAGGAACATTGGGCTGTGGCGTTAGCATGGAATCTCGGCTCACCTAGTGTAGACTCCCCCTTCTCAGGCTGTGCCTGGATAAAGGTCTCTCCATTCTTCCTGGCAGTACGACAGCGGAGTCTAGTCATGGCCCAGGTTGCCCAGGGGGCCGAGAAAGACAAGTTGATTGTTATCGTGGCGCTGCTGGATGACCCACCAGAAAATTTTCTCCTTCCTGTTCTCTGTGGAGAACATTTTGGATCTTCAATCCAGCGTAGGACCCAAACTCACAAGACAAACAAGGTGGCTGCATTTGCGTCAGTGGAATCCTAGATTCAGGGTCTCTTGTGTCTTTAAAAACCTCATGATTTAGGACATTCCGGGAGGGGGAATTGAGTGGAGCGAGAGAAGGTGGAATTTGACCCATTTCACTGAGAGCCATGAGAGCTACTGAGGTAAAACCCGGGCTGCAGGGAAGCTAAGGGATCGGGAGCGCTCAGAAGTAGGGTGATGTATGCATCCTAGGAGAGGCCCTGGATTCCAGAGTGGTTTCTGGTTGTTGGAGGAAGAGGACGAGTTTCCAGAGCTGGTGTGAAAGGCATCCTCACACCACGGCTTCTGCTGCTGCGTTAGCAAAGGGAAAGGCAGTGAGGCAGAGCTGGCAGAAAGGTAGCCGGCCCTCTTACCTGCCTCTTGTTGGGTGGGAGAATGGCTATGTTGGTGTAAATGGTTTTTAATGAGTTTTAAAGGGCATTTTAAAATAGTGTCACCTGCAACTTTAAGGGTTTTTTTTTTCAACTGTGCATTCTTGAGTTCCCCCCTCTTATTTTCCTTGCCCCGACTTTTCAGATCATTTACTACAGGTTGAACCTCTCTAGTCCAGAACTCTCTGGTCCGGAAATGTCCGTCATCCCGAATGATTTGAGTTAGCCGGATGTCCACTCTTCATGGGTGTGGTCAAGTTTCCCGCAGTCCCATAAAGTTTGTTTACAGCCCCCAG
>JANRFK010000975.1:2072696-2130437 GCA_030068395.1 Apalone spinifera | reverse complement strand
TCAAGTTTCCCGCAGTCCCATAAAGTTTGTTTACAGCCCCCAGTCCTGGCTCTCCGGTTTCTGTGCTGTTATTTAGCTCTAATTAACCCCTAACTGTCTTCTAACAGCCCAGTCAGCAGTGGAAGTGTTGGTAGTGCTGCTAGACAATATTGGCATCCCGTCATCCGGAAAATTCCCTGATTCAGACCGGTCAGGTCCCAAGGATGCCGGATGAGAGAGGTTCAACCTGTATGATAAAACTTTCATCTGACACAGTGGGTTTTTGCCCACAAAAGCTTATGCCCAAATAAACCTGTTAGTCTTTCATGTGCCACAGGACTCCTTGTTGTTTTTGTGGATGCCGACTAACATGGCTACCCCTCGGAGACTTTACTATGACAAGCTCTAGTGATTGAGAGAGATGGGCTGGTTATTAAAGCCAGCCAGCTTTGGGGGTTCTCTTGGGCCTTATAACCTCCTCACTCTCCAAAGTCTCCGTGAGGTAACTTTGGATACTTCAGTTTTCATGCAGTGGGTGACACTTACCAATTATCAATGCCCTGGCAAGCTGGAGAATTAAAGGGGTGTTCATTTTAATTCCAGCCCGTGGCATTGCAAATAACGAGTCCTCCCGCCAATCCAGACTAGCAGAGTGGGGCCAGGCAAGGAAAGCTCCAGCCATAACTCACTGATTTTCTGTGTCTCCTCACTTGAGTTCAGCTTCCCTTCTGTAGTGTAGCTTTTTCTTTTCTGATGCCCTTTGAAAACGAGACCAACAGGAGGATGAGCGGAGGGCTCCCCTCCTCAGGCGTCTGCAGCAGCTTTCAGTGTGGTTGTGGGTCCATGTCACTGATTTCTGGGCAGACTGGAAACACGATCCCGTGTGGGATGAAGCAGTTGCAGGGAGTGAGGATCATCACCAGGAGTTCTTAATGCAAAAGCTCCTCAGGAAGAGACACGTCTGTGCTGGGTTTGGGGAAGAGCGCCTGCTTTCATCCTCTGGGAATTGGGGGCTCATTTTCTAAAAATGCATGTTCCTGTGTCACTGACAGGTCCATCTAGGCGAAATAAAAACCAGTGTTGGGGGACCCGTGTACAATACAGTTCAGACCAGGGAACATAGAATCATAAATCGTAGAATACTAGGACTGGAAGGGACCGCGAGAGGTCAAGTTCAGTCCCCTGCCCTCGCGGCAGGACCAAGCACCATCTAGACTATCCCTGATAGATGTCTATCAAATCTGCTCTTCAGTATCTCCAGTGATGGAGATTCCAACAACCTCCCCACGCAACTTATTCCAGTGCTTAAACACCCTGACAGGAAGTTTTCCCTGATGTCCAATCTAAACCTCCCTTGCTGCAATTTAATCTTCTTGTCCTATCCTCAGAGGCCAAGGAGAACAATTTTTCTCCCTCCTCCTTGTGACACCCTTTTAGGTACCTGAAAACCGCTGTCATGGCCCCTCTCCATCTCCTCTATTCCAAACTAAAACCCAATTCTTTCCATCTTGCCTCCTAGGCCAGGGCACCCTCCTTCCTCGTAAGTGGGTTTTAAACATTTCCCAGCCATTGCGGCACAGCTGTTCATGGCTGGCAAAGATTTAGGAGCATGTTGAAAACAGGCATAAAGTCTCCACCTACGGTACAAGATGGACCTGTGTGTTATCCATGGTAGAGGATGACTGTGTTGTGATTAGAGACCCCTCACCCAGTGGTTTATGGGGTAGCCTGAACAAGCACAACTGGGATGCTGACAGAACAAAAAAGCCTCAAATGTCCTGGCTTGGAATCTCACAAGGGAGGAAATCCAGAGCGTTCCAGATGTGCTAGCAAACTTCAGAGTTGCTGGTGCAGACTGGTAGGAGCTCATAAAACCTGCATGAGCAACTGCATCCATCACTTGCGTGAGGGAAACCTCTTCTTTAAGGCCAGGCCCGTCCAGCCCTTCAAAAGGAAGGCATTCACGATCCCAGTTCCTGCCCAGGACAAACCCGCAAAGAGGACAAAGCTCTAGTTGTCATGAGGTTGGCTAGGTCTCTCCTTAAGCTTCTTCCATTTCAGGGGGCCATACTGGGAAAAACCACATCACCTGGTCTGTCGCGGCCCTGGCACCAGGCAGGATGCTCCAGAGGAGACTTGGGGCTCTTCCCTCGTAAACAGAAAACTAGATAGTTGTGAGCACAGATTTTTTTTTTTTTTTTTTACCTGGACGGCCACTGTCCCCGTGGCAGTGACGTCAGCTCCGTGTCTCCAATTCCAGGCACTGGAAGCCGTCACCTGCTACCACGTTCTTCCAAGTTAAGAGAGTCTTGCAGAGCATCCCAGATTCCTTCCGGAGTTCACGGTGAGGTTCCGTCTCAATCAGGCAGCTGCCTCTCCAGCCTTTATTACCACAGCCGTCCCTCAGCCTGGCAGGATCTTCCTTCAGGAACTTGATATGGAAACGGGGGGGAGGGGGAAGTCTTTTCCCTGGAGTGGACTAAAGTCCTTAGACAGCCCCTCCCCTCCCCCATCTTTTTATTTCATTTGACACTAAGTAGGTTTAGCGCATTGTTAAAATGGTTGCTTGACTCTGTCTTCTGCTGTTGCAATCTGGCAGGCATAGAACTTGAAACTCAGGTCTCTCGGTACAAGGCAACCCTGCTACAGTGGAACATGTTTGTCTAGCCTGGTCTCCTGCCTCTGCCCATGGCCAGCACCAGATGCATAAGAGAAAGGTGCAAGAAATCCTATGGTGGGCAGATAGAAGATGACCTACCCCCCACAATAGATCTGCCCCTGGCCTCTAATATTTCGAGATTGGCTTCAGCCTTCCAGCGCTCTTGTTGGTACTGACTGTTTCAACTCAATTGTCTTGCTATCCATGTATATGTCCAATTTGCATTTGCATCTTGGCCTTCACAATATCTTGTGGCAGTGAGTTCCACAGGGGAGACCTCTGTGTCTGTTCAGGAGAGGAGCAAAGGATCCACACGAGCCCGCGGCATGCAGTCATCAAGCATAATCGCTTCGATCCGGACTGCAGAGAGAAATTGAAGTTTGGTGTCTCAAAGAGTAAAAGGATCCTTTTGTCACAGGCCACTGGAAATACTGCTGTGTGATCTGGCAGGCTGTGGCCTGTCCCAGAGGATTTGGGCTGCCCATCCAGTTTCAGATGCAGTAGCTTCTGCTGCCCTAGCTCCTCGCTGAATGACGCTGAAGTACCACCACTCAGCAGCTGGCAGGGAAGGGGAGTAAAGTAAGCCCCGCCCTGACCTCGTGTGTCCTCAGGAGACGTGGCGAGACATCGTCTCCATTTGCACTGGCCAGTGTCCAGAGTAGGGATGTTAAGTATTGATTAATTCAGTAGTCAATGGAATCCCCCCCCCCCACACTGCTGCTATGCCCCTTTAAAAATGCAGAGTGGCGGCGGGGGAGGGGCACCTCTTGTGCTGAAATAGAGAGGTGGGACCAGCAGCTGCCACTTAAAAATGCAGAGGGGCAGGGTGAGGGTTGTCTGAAAGCCGGCGCGAGACCAGAGAATGAGCCGGCTCCTCTGTCCCTTTAAGAGTGGGGGGGACGAGGGGGTGGTCGAGTAGTCGATAGTGCTACCCAATAAGCTCTTGAGTATTGGGTAGTCGACTACTCGACTGCTCCTTCACATCCCTGGTCCAGAAAGGGGAGAATCTGTCAGAAGTTTCAGGTTGTCCGGGCAGGCTTCCCAACGAGAGCAGGGCCTGGGCTAGCCCGGCATGGGCCTGACGCTGACACCTGGCCGGGTCCCATTGCTTTCTCTTGGTGGAGATTGGGCACAAAGCAGGAATAGACAGGAGCAGCTCCCGGGGTTGCTCCTAGGCCATCAGGCCAGGAAGGACCATCATGACCTGTCTGACCTGCACGTCGCAGGCACAGAACCTCTCCCACCCAGGCTTGGTGAGACGTAGGCCAGGAACCACCCCTCCTGCCACTTCGGCAGCCGGATTTTCCATGGGGACTGGAACAAAGCCTGGAAAGCAAAATCAAGCCCTCCTTCCCCCCTCCCTCCCCCAACTCAGCTGGCCACATGCCAGACCGGGGCGAACTGCCTGTGCCTACGCTGTCGTAGAGTCACCAGCCAACTCCTCTGCAGAAGCCCATTCAGAGAAATGCCACCCTGGATCTGGGCAGACCAAGACCCTGGGTTGGAAGTTCTCGTGCCCACAGGGCGTCCTGTTTGTAACGCTCAGATGCTGGCAGAGAGTAAATTGATGAAGGGAGAGGGAGACTTTATAGGGGTCTCTAGCACCTGCCGGCTCAGCTCAGCGCGAACGAGCCGATATCCCGGGTCTGATGGAGTCACTGGGCTTGGGGGGGAATTTCTCCTTATTCTGCTTTTGTAATGTTGGCTTGCGCAGGACTTGGTTCTGCTTCAAGCTGTTGGGCTGTAGAGAGCAGCTTGTAACAGGGTGGTTTGTCCAGTCTGCAAAGCCAGGGAATAGGCCGGCCCTGATTATGGAATGAGCCCTGCTAAGGGGAACCAGGTAATTCCCTCTAAAGAGCAGAGGCAGCTGCAGTAAGTGGGGAAGCTTAGGGAGCTCCTAGGTCCTACGGGGCCATGTCACCACAGAGCTTGGATGGTAAAGCCCAGAGAGCAGGGGGCAGGAAACCTGGACTGCATTTGGGACTGGACTCCAGAGGCCCAGCAAGGAAGAGCTGGAGGGAGTGGCAGAGAAATCAGAATGGGAGTCCCTGGGGGTGGGAGAAAATGCCAGTGCTAAGGCTGCGTCTGCTCTGCGGAAGATTGATGCTGCTGCGATCAATCTTCTGGGATTTGATTTAGCGAGTCTAAGTAAGGCTCACTAAATAGAACTCAGAGGGCACCCCCACCAGCTACCGGTACTCCTGCTCTTTCGAGGAGTAAGGGAAGCTGTGAGGAGCATGTGCTCCCTTCAGCCTCCCGCTGTGGGAACGCCATCCAGCTGAGTTGAAGGCAAGCTGACTCCAGCTATGTAGGATACATAGCGGGAGTTGCATACCTTAAGCTGAGCTGCCGGGTCTAGTGTAAACGTGGCTTAAGTTTGGACTTCTCTTTGGGAGTTGCACTGGACTCTGAGCTGTTGTAAAATGGCTCTGGTATTAAACTAGTCCCAGGCAGGGCATCGCTAACTAGAGAAAGCCTTTGGGAGTTCTTAAAGGGCTCTGAGGTGAGGAAGGCAGAGACACACCCTGGCCAGGAGGCTGTGCTCCATAAGCAGTAACCCCATTACACACGTGTTGGCCTCCGCCCTACAGTCTTGAGGGACTGCACTGGATCCTTCATCCCCTCAGCGAACAGAGAGTAATAACAAGCTCTGGTTGAGGGGCAGGGAGAGAAACTTCTTCTCGGTGACCTTCTCTGGCAGGAGCTTGGCCCAGGGGTATTTGGTTCCAGGAGCGGTGTCCAAGCCTCAGCTGAAGGGTGTTTCTGAGAAACTGGGGCAATTATTGGGTTGCTCCATCCTTTCATAGTTTGTTAAATGTTTTGAGTATGGACAGGGACCGCTCTGCCAAAGGACGTTTTGGCATTAAGAATTGCTGGTGATCCTCCCCGGTCCCTGTAGGTCAGGGGACACTCAGAGAACATAACCCCAGTAATGCCCAGAACTTGCCTACATCTCACCAGCTCTTTTGACTGGAGATGGCATTCGAAGGACCCCTCCTGACTCCCTCCCCTCCCGGCTACCCATACCTTAAAAAAAAAGAGCCAAATTGGAGGGGAAAGTGAGGCAGACACAGATCTCCAAAATCTTGGCGGCATTTAAGGCTCAGGGATGGAAATTCGTCCCGCTTTTTCCTGAACAAAGGAGCAAGTGAGAGACGCCGTTTCGCTGAGAGGCGACGCGTTGCTGTGTAGCGACGCCCATGCAGCGCTTAGCATGTCCCTGGTCAGACAGAGCCGCTGGATGGCCTGGGTGTGGCTGACACGGTGGGAGAAGGAGCAGTGGGATTCCTGGCCGTTTGGGGTTGACCAAGCAGCAGCTACCGGTGTGCAGTAAATCCAATACGCGTGCAGAATCTGTCCCTGTGGGTGCGTGGGGAAAGCCAGTCTACTGTGTGGGACTCAGTGACTCCACAGTCTCTGCAGGCCCCCTTGTAAGGGAATCATGAGCATGACTATGGGAACGCTACCCTCCCAGCCGGCACGCGCTCTGGGAGCTGACTGACTATCCTGGCACTAGTTCTGAGTCTTCATATCCAGAGTTCTCTCGATCTCCACTCTTCGTGGCAGTGAAGACCCAGGCGAGCCAATCCGGCAAAAAAACACCGGCTTCCATAATCCGCTGTTCCACCCTCCTGCACCGCTCCCCGTCCGGTATCCCACCGGCGTCCCAATCCCAGATGTTCCGCGCTCCAAATTCTGGATCCCCCGGAAGCAAGGCCACCACAGGTACCAATTGCCTTTATATCGTCGCCTTTCTGAACCGCTTAGCGCCCCCTCCTGCCCTGGGTTGGCTGTTGCCCTTCACCAGACTCTAAAGCCGCTGCCATAGAGGCCGTCCAGAGAGGCGGTTGCGGGAAGGAGCTGAGGTAGTGGCCATGTGCCGATGGTGGTTCAAATCAGCGGTCCTCCAGTTCCTCCCATCCCCAGCTGTGACAGATTTAGCCTTTCAGTGCAAGGGGATTGAAAAGCCTCGTGCTGACCGCAAGGCACCGTAGAGACCCTGGTTCAAATCCTGGAGTTACAAAGTGAGGAGAGCTTCCGGAGTGAGGTTTGTTCAGCGGGTCGTCAGGTTAGTTAGCCTCAGGGCATTGCTTTTTGGGCTTGCCCCTTAGCTGGGAGGAGGGCAGAGTCGTACGCCACACGCACTTTCTCACCATGCTTCCTCCACCCAGGGGCTCCAGCAGCAGGCTGAGCAGAATAGTTGCCTTGTGGACACGCAGGAAGAATCGAGCTAGATTATCTGTCCCCTCCCTTCCTGCCCCCTGTTTGAATGGGAAATGAAAATGGCCGGGATGTAGGGCTCACATTTCCATACGATAGTGAGGCATTTGCTTCGGTCTCTGGAATGGGTAGTTGTCTGATAACTGGCCTTCTACACTGTCGTACTGGGGATGGCTAGTTAACCAGCCTCTTCACTCTGGGTCAGGCAAATGTCTGTTTAACTCACCCCTGAAAGGTCTGGCCTGGGCAGATGCCTAGAACGTGCGGGTGGGTGTGGGGAGAGAGATCTCTGCTTTCCCGCCTTCTAAACAGGGCCAGTGCTTAAGTCATTTTTCTTAGGTGACACACGCCTCAGCTCCTACCTCAAAACCACAGCTGACCCCGTCTTCTGACAGCAGCCGTCACTTACGGTCCTGCTGGTCCGTATTGTTACTGCAGCCCCTGTCCGTTTCTTTGATTTTGTTCCGTTCGTTTTATCTAGCATAGGAGTCCAAGTGGAGACTTTTTGTTCTTTATGTAAACTTGTGACAGCTTCATCCAGTTTCCATCTTTATTATAAATGCAAAAACAGCCTCATTGGGGCTTTAGTGGTCAAAAGCCAGACTCATCCGGGCAATCACTGGGCAAAATATTTTGGAAAGGGATTTTCCCCTTTTCTAGTCAAAAAACATGTCAGGGAATTGGATAAACAGAATAACTCCCCCTCCCCTTCCCTCTCTCGAGACATAGCATGAAGCCTGAGCCTTGCAGATTGAGCTTGGAAAAAATAATTTAAAACTAAGGGTTTACCTTGTCCATTTGGCTGCTTCAGTGGAATGGCGGCACATGGGTGTATTTCCAGCCATCTTGTCCTAAGAGAATTTTAGCAGCTGCTGGGATTCCTAGCACAAGTACATTGGCCAAAAACTCTGTCCAGGCAGACCAGCTCCCAAAGCAACACCTTTTTAATGCCCCGGTTAATCCAAGACCTTCCCACTGGGTCAGGATGGGACTCAGAGAATGGTGGGAACCAATATGATCCTGGCAGATCCTCCAGAAGGGTGGGATTTTCCACAGGCACCCCCCCACAGGACCGGTGTAGTTTTCTGAGGCTGACTTCAGGTTCAAGGTTTGGCTGATGTTTTGCTTTGGACGCAAGAGATTTCACTGTGGAGATTCAGGTCTCACGTGGGAAGTGGGGAAAAGCCCAAAGAGTCCAAGGAGAAATATTGGACCTTTGTTTCTCTTGTCCGTCTGGCAAAACATAGAAAAGAGAGGGAAAAACCAAAACCCTGGAACTATTTTTTTCCATACGTGTCCAGAGGCCTCCAGTTCATTTTCACTTGTGACAAAAGCCAGGATTTGAACCTGGGTAACTACAGGTAAAGGTTACCCCATAGTGTCCTACAGTCCCTTCGTCCCACTCTGCCAGCCAGCAAAGCCCTGGCGTTCCTTCCGGTTGTGTCTGGCCTGCTGGAGTTCAACAACTAGGCTTAGGAATCATGACTCAGCTGCTGAGCTGATTAGAAAGCAACCTTGTCCCACTCTCCCTTGTTTCAAAATATCACTGTTGGGAGCATTGGGGCTGCCCACCAATTCCGCCTTGTAACCTCAGAGCCAGTGAGTAGCCGCCTGTCTCCAGTGGGAAGTGACTGGCCCGTATGATTGGACCAGCAGCCTCATACGATCTGGCTCTCCAGTGGCCGGAATCAAAGAGAAGGTCCTTTGCCCCAGCTCAGCAAAAGAACGCGATGACGCTTTGGCCAGCCACAGTCGGTTTATGACACCTCCCCCCTCCCCGGGGGTTCATTCACAACGTTCTCAGGGTCTGATACCACTATTAAAGGGAATGGGTCTGACCCTGTCACCTCTGACTTCAGGTCTCTTTCCTTGCTTCACCCTGCAACTTCTCTGACCACAAAATCCATTTTTGCCCCTGAAGAAAATACAGCAGAGCCTAGCTAGTTCGCCCGGGCCCCTTGAGAGCTGCCAAGTCGGTGCACGAGGAAACACGGGGATAAAAGCAAGAACAGCATCCAGGCAGTTTGATTTTGGCAGCTTTAACTATTTATGATTGATCCTTCCTATGGAGGGCAGTGCATTTCTTGCCAACCCAGTGTGAAAATGCAGACGTATGGATGAGATGAGACTTCACTTGAACCTGTGCTCCGGGGCTGCCAGTTACGGGATGAATTAGCGAGGTTCTGCTGTACATTAAGGCTCCAGGATGCTGCAAGGCTACTGACCTTGCTATAGGATTGTCACATGCGTTTAGGGCTAGCTCTCCTCCTACGGTGTGTGCTGAATTCCTTTGGGGATTGCCACCGGAGATTTTGGTCATTTGTCCAGAGAAGGTGACAGGCTAGAGATGCCCCTGCAAGCTGGCAGAGCAGGACAGGAGATCAGAGCCTGGGTCTGTGGGGGTAGAAGGAACTTGCTCACTTTATGGATGCAGAGGGAAGGAACCCCTTGTGTTGTCTCTAGTTACCCCCAAAGCTGGTCTCGTGAATCATTCCTGATGGGCTTCCAAAGAATCTTTCAGTCCTCAGCTGGGGAGACAGCTGTAGATTGTTGGGGAGAATCTTCAGAATCAAATGCCTGTTATTCATTCCAATGCAAAAAAGAGAGCAGGCTTGATGGTTGGGTCTCTACAGCCGTGGGGAAGACCTCTGTTCATCCCCAGGCCTGGCCGCCTGCCTGGCAGGCCGTGAGGGCAGCTCGTTCCCTTGAGAGGGGAAAGATGAAAGGGAATGCCTCACACGGCTCTACTCCGACCCCTTTGGGCCAGCCAGGAATGGCACTCGTAGGCTCCGTAGGAGTTCCATCCAGGCCTCCTCTGCCAGAAGGCAATGTGCAAAATATCTGCCTGTTACCCCTTGGGTAAACGTGGCCCGTTGCCTCCGAGATGCGGGACTCGACCATTCTGCTCTGTTCAGGGTCTCAGGTTGCATGGCACACGGGCCTCCCCTCTCAGCAGCCCTGGATCCAGGATGGATCGATCACTCACCATCCCCCTTTGTTCTCCACCCAGCAGAGAGCGCCTTCAGTAGGAGAGTGGAAAGCAAAGCGCAAAACAACTTTGAAGAAACCAACAGCAGCTCCCAGAACTCTAGTGGTAAGTATCCCCTCCCCCTTTCCAGTCTCCAGAGCCAGGCAGAAGTTGGCTTAAACTGGGCTCAAATGATCTATTTAGCAGCCGCCGTCTGTAAAGTTTTCCATTGCTTGGTGTTTTCCTCGGCATCACCCCAAGGTTTGGGCCATCCCGCAGCCTGTTTGAATTGCGGTACGTAGGTCCCCAGCTGAGATTCCTTTCGAAATGGAGACAGAGGTCCCGATCGCAGGGGATCATATTGTTGCTAGGGGGAGCCTGAGGTAAAGTAGGCCTGGCTGTTTGTGGGAATACAAGTCACGTGTTGGTGAAGCCAAGCTGTTTTTCACGCAGCAGCTCTACTTGGAGGGGTCGGGTATAAGTACGTTGTTGGTAACTGTTGTACTAGGAGCCTGTCTCATTGGAAGTATTCCCATTGGATCAGATATAATGCATCAGCTGACAAATGGGTGAGCATGTTGCTGTCCCCCCTTTCTCTGATACGCTTTGGGGGACTCAGTTGTATCCTCCCTCCCCTTCCTGAGGCTTCCTTTGGGTAGGGCCTGAAAACAGCTGCAGCAAAGCCTACCCCTCAGCCTAGGCAGTCACCCCTAGTGGGGCTGTTCGTAGCTTTTTTCCTGCAGCAACTTCTTATCTCCCCACCTGGGAGTTCACTCGGCCTCAGAGTGATCCCCCTGCCCCAGGATTGGCGCTAAAGGACACCTGATGTGACGTGAGAGACTCATCATAAATATCTCCGCACGGCCGATTCTCAGCCCTGTCACATGTCAGACTCCTTTGTGGGGCTGTCGTGCGGTCAGGTCATTGAAGCTTGCCTAGAAGAGCTGTGTCAGAATAAGAGAAGCTTCCTTCCCAATTATACTAACTGGACTTGAATGGCTAAGGACTAGCGACCCTCTTGCTGCAGGGATAAGCCACCCGTTGCCTGCCGGGGCTTTCCTCTTCCCCCGATGCCGCGGGTACAGCTCTCTGGGGCGGTGTCGGAAAGGGGAAGGGAACGATGTGGGAAATCTCACACGCACCCATGCAGAGGGAGAGAGCTAGACATTACTGACGTCAGGCCCAGCAATGGGGGGACCAAAAGGGTCAGCTTCCCCAGGGCCCGGAGATTCAAAGGGCCTGGCGCTCCCGACGCGCCGCTGCTACAGTAGCAGTGGCCAGAGTCCCGGGCCCTTTAAATGGCCACCAGAGCAGCGCGCGCGGGATGGGGCGGGTGGTGGGGGGAGAGTGAGATCCGGGCAGTGCTAAGAACCACCTGAGAGAGGGGGACTTACCGGGGCAAACCGTAGCAGCAAGGGTGATGCTTCGCCTGCTGCGGCTCTTCCCGGGGGCCCAAGGTTGCGCTGCCCTGCTGGCTCTTCCAGGGGGCTGGGGCAGCGATGTCCAGCCTCCCGCACCCCCATCCTGGCTGACCACTCCAGGTGGGGAGGGACTATGCGGTGGCTCCTTGGGGAGACGGGGCTGGGTTTGGGGGCTCGCGGGGTGGGGGCAGGGTGCTGTTTAGAAGTTGTTCTTGAACAAATGGACTCGCAGACAGACGGACACATGTTTCTAAAATATATAGCTAGACAAATAACCCTCCAACCCTCCTCCTCCAGTTGGGCAGCAGCTCCCGCGGGTGCCTGGGCAGAGTCCTGGCCACTCTTCACGTGACTGGTGTCACATCGCCTTGACCAGCCAAGCCAGGCAGGGAGAAATGACAGGGAAGTCCTTCGGTCCATATGAAATGGCGTGACACGCCGCAGTTCGGTGAAGCAGCCCCTTCCCACCTAAGATCTCCGGCCATTAGCCCAAAAATATGTTGCTGGGATTTCAAACAGTGCGCTGCGGCATTTAGAAAGCCAATGGGACTTGGGTGCCTAACTGCTGTAGAAACTCCAGCCAGGGTGTATTACTCTGTAATTGTTGGGAGCCCCCGAGAGCCTGCTCAGCTCTGGGAGCAGGGCTCTAAGTTCTCTTTCCTCCTGTGCATCATCCCCAGAACTGTTCTCTCCAGTCGGGCTACGTCGTCTACACTACGAGTTTTCTCTGCAAAACATTTGCTAATGAGGGACTCATTTGCATGAGTCGCCATCTCATTTGCATATTTTCTGCCAGTCCGTTTTTGCACTAGGGGCTTTTACGCAAAAACAAGCCGTGTGGACATTTTCTTTTTGCGCAAAAACTCCTTTTTCTGCAAGATCCTTATGCCCCCAAAAAGGAAGTATACCCATCTTGCGAGAAAAGGGGGTTTTGCACAAAAAGAAAACGTCCACACTGCTTGGTTTTGCACAAAAACCCCTAGCACAAAAACGGATCGGCAGAAAATATGCAAATGAGATCATAACTCATGCAAATGCGTCTCTTGTTAGCATATTTTTTGCCGAGGAAACTCGTAGTGCAGAGGTAGCCTCAGTGAAAGACCAGTGCGTTACACCTACACAAACTCCCTGACAGGTGTGCACACGAGGCCAAATCTGGCGATAGTCGTAACAGAGCTAGTGAGCTGGACAAACTTCTAATGCTGGTGAATACACAAGAAAAGGGCCCTACTTATCTTTCAGATCAAGGGGTGTTGTAGGGCTGGCAGTCAGACAAAAAAATATTTCTAAAACGAGTATATTTTTTGTCCAGCCTTAGAAAAGTATGCAGCCCTGCCATACCTGTTTTATATCACTTTTCACGTGATCTCGTAACACAAGAACTAAGCATCACCAAATGAAATTAATAGGCACAGCAGGTTTAAAATAAACAAAAGGGATTTTTTCTTCATGCAATGCACAGTCAACCTGTGGAACTCCTTGCCAGAGGATGTTATGAAGGCCAGGACTTTAACAGGGTTCAAAAAAGAGCTAGATAAATTCATGGAGGATAGGTCTGTCAATGCTTATTAGCCAGTATGGGCAGGAATGGTGTCCCTAGCTTTTATTTGTCGGAAGCAGGGAATGAGTGACGGGTTAGATCACTTAACGATTCCCTGTGGGGGCACCTGGCATTGGCCACTGTCGGAAGACAGGACACTGGGCTGGATGGACCTTTGGTCTGACCCAGTCTGTCCATTCTTATGTTCTTCGAACTCTAAAGACTCTGTTACCAGATACAGCAGAGTCATGTTGTAATGCTCCTGGGTTACAAACCTGTTCTTTTGGCTTAGTTGTCAGAAGGAGAAATGAATGAGGAAACCAGGAATCAGCAGAGCCGAAAACACAAAACGTGAGAAAAGGGGTGACTCTTGGGGGTACCGTTAGGAAAGTCTGTTCTACCAAAAATGCTTTAAATACAGATACATCCAGCTCCTCACACCAAATCAAACCACTCTCCTGGCTCTGTTGACCCCGCTTGTGTCTGCAGCGCGTTGCTAGGAACACCTCGGAGGAGCTCAGGATGCCCTGTGCAAAAATCTTTTCTCTGTGCCTGAGGTTTCCATGGTTTGTGCTCTCCTGTCATCACGACAAGCCCTGCCGCTCTGTTTTTTACTGTCGTCGCCTGTCGGGCAGGCTGCAGGGAGACGGTCAGTGGGCTAGCCCAGACTATTGCTTGGCCCGTGAGAATTGACTGACATCAGTGAGCCATTCCAGGCCAGCTCTCAGTGGGTCAGTGCCTCACGGTGGCGAAGAGGAGGGAGGGGGGGGCTCCTTCTGAGATGAGAGAGCAGGAAATCCAGGCAGCGTGTGCCTTTCAGAAGCCAGCTACTGCACCATCAATGCCGGCTGTGGTCCTCTCTGGGCACAGGCCGTCACGCAGGTCACCGAGCGAAAGCAATGAAATGGCACCTTGCGACTATGTCTTGCCTCGCCCCCTCCCCCTTTCCTTCTCTTTCCTCTCTCCCAGTTCCATTCTTTTTCTTTGCTCCCCACACTTGGCGCCCTTACGTGCCGTTTCCCATTCTGCCCTCCTCTTTGGCTCTTGCATCCAGCCACCTATTGTTCCATTCCCTGATACTCTCTCTGACAGGGCGGACCAAGCCCCAAGGCCCCTGCTGGAGGCTTGTGGCCTTGCTACACCCTGCCAAGCAAACCATAGAGAAGTCCTCCAGGAAGGCTAGAGTGGCACAAAGGACACGACCAATCAGGACCCGGCAAGCCTGTTAAAAGGTTGGCTCAGAGTGAGGCAGTTCCTCCTTGGAGAGCTGAGCTGCAGGAGGGCAGCCACAGCGAGGAGTGCAGGCACAGGCCTTTGGCCACACAGGGCCCCTCGCATGTGGCAAAAGTCCCTATGCAAGCAGGACTGTGAGCTGTACAGTGACTGACCCCAAAGGCGAGATGAGGCCGGATGGGCCACATGGATACCTAGCTAGGTAGCCAGATGCTCTGTGCAGACCTGGTGTGTTAGCAGTTGCTGTGCCTTGTGCTGTCTCTGGCCTGCCTTCCATTGCTTCTTCCTTCAATGTGGTGTGAAAATTGTGGGACAAACGTCGTCGTTAGTGTCTCGCGCGCCTCCTGTGAGTCAGTGATACAGTAACAGGCACCGTCTCTGGTTAGCGCTCCCAGTGCAGCTGTTCCCACCGGCACTGGCAATTAAAGGCACGAGCCCAGCGGCCAGGCAAAGGCTGCAGGTGGGAGGGAGAGAAGTGGTACCCGGAGATGTGCCGTGGCGGGGGAGGGAGAATCAGGGTGTGACATGCAAGCAGTGGCAATGGGGTGTCAGGAATTGAGCTTTGCAAGCCCAGGCAAGATGCCCGTCTCTCTGGCCTGAGGCTGCCAGCTTCAAACTTGCTCCACATTTAGATTTTTGTTGAAACCAAGCTGTGTCCGTGGCACTTTTACCTTTTACCGTACAGTCCCATGGAAACAGCAAAACCTTTCCTCTGTAATCCACGCAGCCTGCACTGAGACCCTGGAATGGCCTAGATCTTGCTGGCTTTCATTCTGCGAGCTAAGAGAGGCAGAAAAGAATCAAATGGGAGTCACTCCCTGTTAGTTGTTTACAGAGCTACAGCTCCACCCCGGCTAGAAGGGCCTTCCTGACCTGTATCGGTCAGTCATTTCAAAAATGTTTTCCATCCCCAAAACTTTCCCCAAAATTGTTGGTGGATCGGCCTCCTGTAACCAGACGTGTCAGCTGTGTGAGGTCACTTGGGCCTGTGAGGAGAAGAGAGGGAGGAAGAGGGCAACAGGAAGGCAACTACACGTGCATTTAGCCTGTGTTTGATAGTAGAGGAGGCAGCATTACCCAGTGGGTAGGGTTCTAAGCTAGGACTCAACTCGTAAGTTCCCGGATCCACCTCTGACTTGTTGTGTGACCCTGGACAAGCCATTTCCCCTTTTTGCCTTTCCTATTTCTTTTCCCATTCTTTTTGTTGTCTAATTAGACAAGGTCTTTGGGAAATCACTCGGTAACATCAGCAGCTCGGATGGGCATGGAAGAAGTGCAGGACGTATCTACTCTGTGCCACGTCTGTAGAGAAAACCAAGGTTCTCTACTTGGTCCTGACCCCCCAAGATACCCTGCTCTGTTATCCAGCCAGGTGGGAGAGTCATGCCCCAGTATAGTGGCATCAGCAGCTGTCTAGAGAGACCAGAAGCAGCTGATTGCTTTGGGGTTGCTGTCAGCATGACCAGGCTCCTTGGGAACCCCGAGTGGATGGATGCTCTGGCTGTTCGGGTTTCCCACGTAGCTAGCTGTGCTGGGACTGGTGGTTGCATGATGCTGTGTCACAGGAGCATGGTAGGGATTACACTGGCTACGTGTACCAACGGGTGTTTTTCTATCAGAACATGCTCCCCAGGGACGTGGTAGCTTCTCCGTCTCTCCCTGTCTTCGAGACCAGATGCCTTTCTGAAAGGCGCTTTAGTCAGACTCAAGCTGTTGGGCTCGGTACAGAGTAACTGGGTGAAAATGCAGGCCCTGTGTCATACAGGGGGCAGAAGAGAGGAGCTAACTGTCCTCTCACTCGACGAGTCGGTGAAAAGGGAGGTGTGTCCGAGGAGCGGCCCCTACTCTTGTTGCAGACCGAGGCATACCAGAGACCCAGCACATATAGCCAGAGGCCATGCCGTGGGGCTAGGGGGTGGGGAGGACTGTTCGGCTGGGAGCATGGGAGGGTAAGGCCAAGTAGAATGATGTTGGGTTTTGCTTCTTTGCCCTACTGTCCTGGGCCTGGTTAGCTGCTGAGCGGAGTGGAAAGTAATACAAAGGCTTTACTGACCCTTAGGCAGGGCTGGCCTTACCATGAGGCAAACTGAGGTGGCCGCCTCAGGGGCCAGACTCTGCGTGTGGGGGGGAGGAGGGGCGGGCGCGTGCCACTAGTTTACTCTTTTTGAACAAGGCATATTAAGTTGTTAGTTCTCCTTTATTGGGGTAGGTAGCAGAGCAGGAAGAAGGCAGAATTGAGACCTTTCCAAGTTTGGGCCCAAGCGACAGGGGAGGGGGGCATCATTTGAGCTCCCCGCCTCAGGTGCCAAATATTGTGGGCCAGCCCTGTCCTTAGGACAATGTTTCTGAAAGAGGGGGCCTGGCAAGGGTCGGGATAAGTTGCCTGTCATTTCCGGGGGCCCCGTGCGGGCCCCAGAAGCTCTCCCCCTCCTATGTTCCCACTTCACCAGCTGGGGCAATGTGGGAAGCAATGACCAGGCAGCAGACACAGGAAGGAAGGAGCTGGAGCCTGCGAGCGGGCAGCTCCCTGGAAGCAGGCGAGGGGCTAGCAGGGATTGCAAGGCTGGGAGAGCTAAAGCAATGGGGCTAGAGAAGGAAAGCGGAGGGAGGTTGCTTAATACACAATCAATATCAATGTTGCCCATTTACAGGAATTTGTGTATAAAATGCCCGTTTCTGGGTTTTGCACTGGCTCTGGCCATGTGGTCTAGGCCTGTGCCTGTCTCGCCAGCGTTCTTACAAAACATCCGTGAACGTTTCCAAATCCGAATTCCCCAGACTTTGAAAGAACCACACCCTCCATCCGGGGGTGCCTGCCGAGACAAAAGACAGGGCTGTACATGTAACCCTTTGCTCTGCATGGAGATCCATGCCCTGAAGCAGCTGGTTTTGGCAGTACGGGACAGGAGCAGGGATAAAGAAACCAAATGGAGGGGCTAGACCCGTGGAGGATGCACCAAGGTCTCTGTCCGTCTCAACGTTTCAATTTCTTTCTTTTTTGCAGAAACCGCAAGTCCCCTGATTTCAAATCCTTTCCCGCTTTTACAAAGTAAGTGTGTGGAGGTGTGTGGTGCACACCGCATTCCTGCTTGTCCTCTTAGTTTTTTTCATGAATGGCTGTTTTTTGTGACTGTGCCAAAACAGACAAAGCATCTCACCGCTGTGGCTCTTGAGGGTTTAAATGAGATCGGCCCGAACCCAGGGCACTAAGGGGACAGCCTATGCTGTGGGGTGGCTTCCAACCCTCGAACATCAGGTTTTAGCGAATGGGCCCCAAACACATGTTCTAATGGACCAGAAATGAAGCCATCTCTGAGGTGCATGTATAGACAGGAACATGTCCCTCACTGGCTCCGCACATGGGAGTCACGTCCCAGAAACAGTCCCCTTTGCTCTGAAACCAATACGAGAAATGTCAGCCAAAGACGGGACTGGCAAGATGAGGGAATGGGTGGCTGGCTTCGGTTGGATGTATTCCTGGGGATTTCATTCCATGACATAATCTTGAATTCTTGGAGTCTCCAGGCCAATCCTGGAAAATGCCCTAATAATGGCTTTGATCTGGATTGGCTGGGCCAACCTCTGATTGAAGGTTCTGCAGCTGTCACTCGCCTTCTGCAGGAGATGAGACGCTAACAAGCGTCCCTGGGTTTTTAACAGAGTGCTGATTACATGGGGCAAGTTTTATCTTTTTGTTTTTGTTCTTGTTGCTTGGCTTATTGGTGTATTTCAGTGGGGTTACCTGCTCTGCGGGACTCCCGTTCCTGGGTCTTTAGTCCCTTCACATGAGACAGATGTAAAGTATCCCGGTGCTTCTAGGCGGTGGTTTTACCCTGAAGGGCGGCAGCAGTAGGAGAGAATATTTCCTCTCTTTGTTCTTCTAGGAACTTAAAAAAAAAAAAAAAGTTTTCTATTGGTCAGTTTTATGCATATCTCAAAAAATCAAATTCACTCCGAACTAGATTAGACAATTGTCATGCGCTTGAGGTGATTGTCTGGAAACTCGTGTGGGCATAAAATCTTCTGCCAAGGGCACATTAATACTGCGGTTCCAGAATCTGCAGCTTGCTTCCCATTAGATTCCAGGTGGAGTCCAAGGGGTTTATTTTGTCCCACAAAGGCCTTGATGCCTAAGACAAGGTAGGTGAGGTTCAGGGGACCATCTTAAAAGTACGAGCTTTAGGCCTACAGCCAGTCGTTCTCAAACTGTGGTTTGGGACCCCAAAGTGGGTGCTGACACGGTTGCCAGAGCTGGCGTTAGACTTGCCGGGAATGAAGCCGAAGTCCCTCAGCCCAGAATTAAAGCTAACGCCTGAGGGACTCTCATCAAGAACGAAGCCCAAATCCCTCCCCCCAGGATGACAGGGCTCAGGTTATAAGCCCTTACCTGGGACTGATGCCCTGGGCCTTTAGCAGCAACCCCCCATCCAGGGTGCAGGGGGTTGGGCCGGGCTCAGGCTTTGGAGGAGGGATGTAATAGTGTAATTGATTAACCGATTACCAAAAGCGTATAGGTTAGTGCTATAGACCACACCCATTTCCCTCTCCCGCCTTGCCAGTAAAATTTTTAGCAGGGAGGCCAACAGCCTGGCTCAGTCCTGGCTTGTGATGGATTTGGGAGCTCAGACCCTACTGACAGGGGGTGATGCAGCACAGAGCGACAGGCAGCTGGTCCGCGAAGGGAGCTCATTTTTAAACTCCAGGCAGAGTGGCTCCTCAGGAGTGAAGCCGGAGTGCACTGGCTGCCGGCCCTACCCCCAGGAACTATAGAATAGTCGAGTAACCGATAAGAATTCACGAGGTTACTCAACTATTCAATTAGCCGATATTCACCATTCCTACTTTGGAGCCCCCTCCTGAGGTGCTGTAGGATTTTTTGTGGCCAGAAAGGGTTTGTTTTGCAAAGACGTTGGAGAACATAGCGTCCTTCTGCAGGTCCGGGGACGGCAGGAGCATGCCTGAGCTCAACACATGTTGGGACAAAAGGGGTAACGCATGGCGGAGGTGGTCACTTGCAATGAAATGGCCAATTGGGGGTTAGATTGGTATGCACAGAGAGGCTGTAGTGAGCGGTTAATGATAGCCAGTAGTGGGGTGTGTTATTAATCGTCGTAACAAGCCATAAAACCAGCATCCCTGTCAAGTCCATGGTTTGGGTGGTTGGAAGAGTTACGAATTTCTGTTTCCAGGCTTGCCTTAGGAAGATGCTACGCCCTTGAGGACAAGTACTGGAAGATCAGACTAGAAGCGATCGCTTGATTCTGGATTGCAGGGTGTTTTTTCTTCCATCATTTTTCTGAGAGTTCATTCAAAAGTGTAGTGATTATCTGGTTCCACCTACTTAGTTATTGTGGGGGAATCAGATGCACTGGCTAAAGATACAGTGAAGTGGATGAGGCCTTAATTACCTTTTGGAGTCTTCTTTGAAACTCATCTTTTTATCCAGCCTTTGGAAGAAGGTAGGGCCACACAAGAAGTGGGAGTTTGGGTTGTAGAAAAGTTCCATTTATCTTGCTGTGTTGCAGGTGCGATTTTCCAGGAGTTGCGGTTGGTTTTAATTGTATTGTTTCTGCAAACAGTGTCAAGGATGTGCGGAATAATAGATTGATGCCCTTCTTATAGGGCTACCAATCAACCAGTACGTTATTCAAGATTGGAATTAATGGAAAATTTGAAGGAAAAAAAAAATGTATGTGAAAACTTTTGCAGCAGTTTCTTGCATTGCTGTTAAGATTTTAGCAAAAAATGTTGACATTTTCCATGACGCGTCCTCAGCTCTGCCTCACCTTTGGTGGGACAGACCCCAAACTATGTCGGACCGTTTTCTCTGCTTCCTCGTGCGGCTGGGTTATTTGATTTGGATTCTGGTTTTGCTGGGGTTGGCTGATGTGATCAGTTTGTTGTCGAGTTTTGGATTTTTATCCTCGGATCTGGTATATTTAAAATACCAATAAAAGGGCCTACAGCTGCTAGGGAAAGATGCCTTAATGGAACCCAAGCAAGTGCTTGTGAATATAGACTTGGCCACCTACCCAGAGAAGTTAGAAGAATGGAGGAGTCTCTGTTCCTGGAGGTTCCTACAGAGGATTCACTTCACAGAGACCTTGCCCAAGCACTCTGGCAAGCCAGAGAGCCCCTCTCTGCCCTCTCCTCCAGAGAGGGTCCTAGAGGGAGTTAGCGGAGGAGAGAGCGAGCGGCTGGCAGACCAGGAGAAAGGCAGGAGCCTTGTAGCTGCTGCTGCTCAAGAGAGAAGCCCAGGCACGCAGGGAGAAGGGAAAGTGGAGGAGAGAGACGGGGGAGTGCATGGGGCAAGCTAGACTGCTGCTGGGCAGAGTGGAGTAACTGACAGATTTGGGGAAGGGATTGTGGAGTGAGACGGCTGCCTTGGACCGATGTGCAAATGCCACGTGTCTGTTGCATCGACTTTGTCCTGTGCCCATGTAGGGGCCACATTTGCCATCTAAGGAGCCTTTTTCTTGCGCTGAGAATGTTCTCTTGACCAGGGCTTTGCAAGTTGCAGCAGCCCGCTGAGACAAGGTGCCCGTAACACTAACGGTACCGTCAGAACCGCGCGTGGGCCAGCCATCTGCCTGTCCAGGTCACAAGCGGCCCAAGGCTCCGACCCCATCCCCAGCTCGACAGCCGCAAAATTCCCTGGCCGCAGAAGCGGGTGAGGCTCAGCTCCACGAGATCCGGGAGCGAGATTTGAAGAGTGGTACTCACAGGGAGCTGTGCTTTCTGTGACCAGCACCAAGCCTGCCGCTTAGGGGCTTCGCACCATGTGAGCCAGACAGCATCGCGGATCTGCTTGTAGCCAAGATCGCTGGGCCTCCTTCCCCCTGCAGAGAGAGACATGGTGTGTTACTTCAATCACTGAGCAGAATTAGCCTCCATTGAGTCATTCCCCTGGCTTGTTCTACCCCTTGGAGAGCACACGCCCCTCACACACCCTTGCCTAGCTATCTGCTCAGGCTGGGCACTTCAGCAAGGTTTGGCCCTTAGAGCTGTATTGTGCACAGACAGCTGGGTGGGTGAGTGGTATCCACCCGCTAGTACAGTGGAGCAATTAGCGATTTATGAGACCAGGCATCGTGCTACTGGCTGACTCTGGTCATGGGCGAGTAGGATTTGGGTTGTTGAGTTTTTGACGCTCGTTCTTCAGAGCGGTGAAGCTGCATCTTCCACACTACACAGCAGCATTTCATCCCCCTGCAGGAGGCAGGTCCATTCCTGTGCCTCGTGCACACAGGTACAGTCTTCCTTAGATTTTTGCAAGCCAGAATTTTACGTTGTTGGTTGATCAGGAGAGACAGCTTGCCCGGTTTCTCTGCTTGTCTGGAATGTGCTGGTTCAGTGCAGATGAATCAGAAAAACCTGACATTTTTACAGGGCTAGAATTTAGAATCCTACAGTCCTTCAAAACACAATTGGTCTCATTGTCTCCACTTGGCCTGAACTCAGCAACCAAAGAGAGAACAAAATAGAGAGTCAGTTCCTGACAGAGTTGTGTTGCCCTGTGGCAATTCAGAATCCAGTGATGCCTGGGATTGTGTAGCGTAGCAGATCCCATTTCATAGCAAGCAATTGGGCTAATATTCAGCTGTGTCTGTCTTTGGGGCCTACAAGGCCTCTGATTTTAGCTTTAGACAAAATCAAAGTTTCATTTTAAGAGCTGTAAGCGGCTGGGATGATTTGAATGTGGAAGCAGCTTTCTGGGGCAGGGCGTTTGTTGCAGTAACGTTTCCCGAAGAGCCGCCGGACGTTCTTTCAGTTTCGCTCTCCCTGCCTCCCATTCTCACCTGTGGAAGATAAGCAAGGGGGATGATTGCTTTAGGGCTAATGCAGGTCGCTTCCTGACCATCAGCTGGGGAAGAGGGGCTCAGGGTGCAGGCTGCCCTGGGGAGAGAAGACAGCCCCTGCCCTCTCTCTGCAGCAGCTTGGGGCCAGGTGGGAAGCGCCTCTCCATGGCTGCTGCAGCTCCAGCGGGAGAAAAGGGTGCATCTCCCCCAGCTGGGGCAGGTCCAAGTTCCTCTGCCCCTGTGCTCCCCAGCCAGAGTGAGGGATGCAGCAAACTGTGCACTTTCCCCTCGCTCCCTGAGGAAGGGGAACAGCCAGGAAGTTGGGGCAATCCCAAACAGGGCGGGGCGGAGGTAGTGCCCCCAGCCTCCTTTCGTCTGCCTGTGATCCCGTCTTTTTTCTGCGTGGTTTTTTGGCAATCCCAAACGCGGGGAGAGGGAGGAGGAGACTTGAGCCACCACCCCCAACCTTAAGTTATGATCAGAGGAAGCTGCCACCAAATGTGGTCATCCTAGCTCCTGCCAGTTAGGAGAAGTTCTGTCAAGTCGTTCCCCGTACGACCCAGGGAGCACGTAACAGGTTCTGTTACAGAGCTGAGCAGCAGCGTTCCAGCTTTGGAAACGTGACAGTAACTTTTTAAGAGTGAAGAAAACATTTGAAATGTGACCCACGTGTAAATGAAGGCTGCCTTCCTGCGTCTGCCAGCAGCCGGAGCCAAACTGTGAGCCCTGGGAACTGCCCCACTCACGTTCATCGGGCCGACTCTGAAACGAGGGATCGTTCACACGTTTCTGTTGTTGGCTCGGCCACACTGGAAATACCCAGCATTCTCCATCAGCTTCCCCTTCCCAGCAAGTCCCCAAGCACCTACATACATTGTATGCAGTGGCCAACACCTCCCGCTCTCCCCTCCCATCTCTTTCGATGTAGTGAGCGTATTTCCAAATGTCCGCACCATCCTAAAAATGTGGCGGAGGCATCAGATAAATGCAGGATGGACGTCACGTTAAGTCAGGTGTTGAGTTGAACTGGAACAGCCTCAGTATTCTCGTTTCTATTGGACAGATGCTCATGCACCTTCTGCCTGTTGTGTCTGCGGGAGGTTCCCTGCGATGTGTTTAATCCCTGCAGTTGTTTTCTGATGCCTCGGTTTCCTAGGTTTCTGTGCGGGGGGGGCCTTGTCGATTTTCCTGCTCCCACCGTGTACAGTTCTGTTGGTGACTTTCTGAAAGGGATGACAGCAGGGGTTGTAACCAAGTTAGCTGTCCATGGAAAGTGAGTGTTTGGGACCTTTTGAGATGCTAAGTCTGTGGTTCTCAACTGGTGGTCCATGGTGACTTTTTCAGTGGTCCACAGGAACATTGTCCAAAGTCACACGGCGTGAGCAGGTGCCACCGTTTAGGCTGTTCTACGCCGTGTTCACGAGCATGCAGCGCGTCGTCTATAGCGTCACCTAGGACGCAATCACATTGTGTTGCCAGTAACTTCCGTCTGAGGCTCTGAGCGTCGGTGTAGCTGCCGCCATCATGCCGGGCGCTTGCTGTGTCATTCGTCCTGTGCTACATGAGCTGGAGGTGGTCCACGAAAATTTTTTGATTGGCCTGGTGGTCCGTGGACTGAAACGAGTTGAGAACCACTGCGCTAAGTGATCCCTTTGTCCATATGCAGTCTACAGTGGCATTTCTCAGTTCTAAAACGTGTAAAATCACATTTGGTCCCTGCGAGTACAGATAAACATTTTGGCGTCTTTTAGCACTATTACGCGTTGTGCCTGAGGGAGGCCGCAAGAGTCTTTTAGACACAGAAGATACGTCATGCTGTATCGCAGCTAGTGTGGAAACAGCACAGGCGAACGGTGCAAATGTGCTGGCGTCTCTGAAGGGACAGAGTTGCATCACTATGGCTACTTGGCAAGACATGGTGGGTAGATAACGCATCTCGTGATGACGCGCAGCGACTAATACTGGTATGAAAACGAAGCAACTAAAACCAGCTCCTTGCAAAATTAAGTTTTCAGTTTACTTTTTGTCAGATTAGAAATAAACTAGCATTTAGCATCAGTGTCCCATGTCGGAGTTCCGTACACACATTCAAATGGCTCAAGATAGTTAAGACCAAAGCAGATTGTGAAGAGCTTCAAAAAATCTCACCAAACTAAGTCATCGGGCAACAAAATGGCAAATGAAATGTAATGTTGACAAATGTAAAATAATGCACATTGGGAAAAATAATCCCAACTATACACACAATATGATGGGGACCTAATTTAGCTACAACTACTCAAGAGAGCTCTTGGAGTCATTGTGGATAGTTCTCTGAAAACATCCATTCAGTGTGCAGCGGCAGTGAAAAATAGAATGTTAGGAATCATTTAAAAAGGGATAGAGAATGAGACAGAAAATATCTTAATGCCTCCGTATAAAACCATGGTACCTCCACATCTTGAATACTGCGTACAGAGGTGGTCGCGTCATCTCAAAATAGATATACTGGCATTGGAAAAGGTTCAGAAAAGGGCAACAAAAATGATGAGGGGTTTGGAACAGGTCCCATATGAAGAGAGATTAAAAAGTCTTGGACTTTTCAGCTTAGAAAAGAGGAGACTAACGGGGGATATGATAGAGGTCTATAGAATTATGACTGCTGTGGGAAAAGTGAATAAGGAAAAATTATTTACTTATTCCCATAATATAAGAACTAGGGGTCACCAAATGAAATTAATAGGTAGCAGGTTTAAAACAAACAAAAGGAAGTTTTTCTTCACTCAGTGCACAGTCAACCTGTGGAACTCCTTGCCAGAGGATGCGGTGAAGGCTAGGACTTTAACAGGGTTCAAAAAAGAGCTAGATAGATTCATGGAGGTTAGGTCCATCAATGGCTATTAGCCAGGATGGGCAGGAATGGTGTCCCTAGCCTCTGTTTCTCTGGAAGTGGATGACGGGAGGAATCACATGAGGATTACCTGTTGTGTTTTCTCCCTCTGGGGCATCTGGTATTGGCCACTGTCGGCAGACAGGACACTGGGCTAAAGGGACCTTTGGTCTGACCCAGTGTGGCCGTTCTTATATTCTTATTCATACTGACTAAAGACTGTTTGAACAGTATTTCCACTAGAGAGATGAATGGGTGACCGGGTACCCGGTAAGCATTGCCCTTAACAGGTGATGCTTACCAGGTAATGGCTAATGGTTATGCGGGAGCAGCCCTGCAGCCCGCCATGGGTGGTGGGCTGCTGCAGATCCACAGGGCTGCTGGGTCCCAGTATTGCATGGGGGGAGAGGAGGAGGGCCAGCCTCATGCACACGGGGGGTGGGGTTGGGGAGCTGTAGCGGTGGAGACGGGAGGAGCAGCAGGGCAGCTGGGAGCCAGCACCCCTCCACTGCCAAGTCCCCCCATCCACGTGAGGCTGAGCCAGCAGCCCTGCGGGCCGCTCACGCGTAACAGTGAACTAACTCAACGGGATTCCACATCCCTCCTTTCCACCCTCTCCTCTGACTGGTGACTTGCTCAGCTGCCTGTGCAGCTCTGTTGGCCGTGCTGCCCTCCGGTTGGGACCCTCTGCCCGGCCTAGCCGCTCAGTGCTGCTAGGCTCCGGGCAGCCCTGCTCTGCTCTTGGCTGGTGGCCAGAAAGTGAGTCCTCGCGTGCCCACGCAACACTCCTCCCGGCCCGTTCTGAGCGGCAGGATTTGTTACAGCCTAATGTCTGGCTGGGAGGCCAAGCTCTGACCTCCTGCCTCCAGCCCAGTCTTGCTCAGGAAAGGAAGTAACAGAACTGCTTCTCAAGTTCCGTTCCGTTAAAACGATAAAGGCTAAAGAGGAATGACAAAAAGGCTGAGTTACGGAACTGCTACTGCAGGGGTGGGCAATGAGTTTTGCGGGGCGTTCATTTAATGAGTTTTGCTGTGTGGTCATAGGCTGGCTTCACCCCTGGAAGGGGCGGAGTCTGGGGAGGAAGGGGCGGGGCTGGGGATTAACCTCCCCCCGCCTCCCCCAAATTGTCTGGGGCTAGAGGCTTTGAATTACAAACACAGCAAAGAGCTCACAGCTCCTGGTCCCTCCACTACCGCGTTGCCTGGCAGTCGTCCGGGGTTGCTGCAGCTGTTCGTACTCGCGGCTCCGGCCCCTGCCAGGGTAGCACCACAGCTGTGAGCCATTTAAATAGGATCCTGCAGCCTGAGTCGCTGCCTGGAAATTCGGTGGCATGGGCAGCTGAATATAAATAGAAAGCTGCCAGGCATAGTCCACAGGCCAGATTAAAGTGTTAAGTGGGCCGGATCCGGCCCCCGGGCTGCATCTGGTCCCTGAGCTGCATCTTGCCCAGCCCTGTGTTATTCTGTAAATGCACCTGTACTTAAGCCCCAATCTTGCAAACATTTCTGCATGTGTTTAGCAGTACTTCTTAGCACCTACTTCTAGGGGACTTCTAATGTGAGTCAAGTTAAGCAGAGGCATAAATGTCTACAGATTTAGCACCTAAGACCATAATTCAGGCTATGGGCTCAGTTCTGCAGACCCTTGTTCACGTGCCTGATGGCTATAAGGAGATCAGGTCTTCTGCTGTGACGGATGGATTTCTGGCTTGGGTTCAGGCAGAGCCCCGCTAGGAAATGTGCATGAGTGCTCTTTCTCCACGCACACAGTATGACTCGTCTGAACTCATCTCTCCCACACAGAACCTTACACCTGCGGAGCTTGTGGAATCCAGTTTCAGTTTTATAACAACTTGCTGGAGCACATGCAGTCCCATGCAGGTAAGCCGGGTGCTTCTGATTTGTTTTTAAAGGCTTCAGGCAAAGCAGGGTATTAAATTCGTCACTTGATTCCTCATGCCAGCCTGGTTGCGTGTTCATAGAGCTCCCTGTGTTTATACTTCCCAAAGTGCCAGTAATGCCGCTTCTGCAGGGAAAAGGTAGACACCAGGGAGCATGAGGCAGTGGCTACAGGCGTGCCGGACTCCGATGTGGAATTGAGTGCCTATCTGAGGTCACTTTTCAAAGGCAGATTGAAAGCATTTGTACCGAGCATGTCAAATGAAATCTCTCCTGTCTCATTTATCCCTGCAGTCTCCAGTAACCCAGGCAGATAGACTCCCTGGCCTACTCTGCATAGTTATCCCAAAACGGAGAGAAAGCTCTTGTCCCACATTTCCTGCCATGTGTTTGTATCGACTAAGTACTTTGCAGGGGGTGGAAAGTCCATTTCACGAAGGATTTCACAGTAGTTTTCCCCATTTGACTTCATTCCTGCAGAAACAAGCCGTGAAATCTGTACGTTCTCCATGAAAGACGGCTCTAGAAAACAATCCATTTTGAGTCAATCTAAGGGTGTGTCTACACTGCACCGTTATTTCGAGATACCTAGCGTTATTTCGAAATAACGTGAACGTCTACACAGCAATTCCATTATTTCGAAATAAATTTGAAATAAGACGGCTTATTCTGACTTCTGTAAAGCTTATTCCGTGAGGAGTAACGCCTATTCCAAAACAGCTATTTCAAAATAAGGCGTGTGTAGATGCTCCACTGCTGCTATTTCGAAATAGTCCCTCCCCAAGGCCATTTTAAGTTATTCCTCCCCAGTGCCTCCTGGGGCTCTAAATCGAGATAGCGCATCCACATTCAGGGAGCCTGCCCTGGATTAATTCTGAGGCTTCCCTGCAGTGTAGATGTGCTATTTCGAAATAAACTATTTCGGAATAACTATTCCAGAATATCTTATTTTGAAATAGCTGTGGAGTGTAGACGTCCCCCACGTGTTGCAAAAAGTCAAAAAGGGACATTTTGACATTGTCCATATTTATTTTTTCTCCAAAAAACCTCAACTTGGGTGAAATCGACACCCTCTCACAAAGCATTTCACCTTAGGAGCCACGTTCTCCAACCGAAAAGCCTTCCATCAAGTTTTTCTTACCTGCTGTGTGCTGTGGGCAACTCTCCCTCTCTCCTTGCACTTGGTACGCAGTGTAAACAAACAGCTGGGATTCGGCAGATGGGGTGGGAATGGCGCAGGGGTAAGAGATGGGGACAGGCAGGGAGAATGGGCAGTTTGAAGGCCAAACGTAAGTATTTCAGACACATGATGGCTCTTCTTCTTCACGCCATCTCATCTTCTGCACTAACAAACTCATGGGCCTCGTTTGCATCTCTTCTGCGGTGTGTGCGTGATTAGCTTAGGACACGCTTGTGGTAACAGGAACCTCCCTGGGGTGATTTTTATTCCTACTGGGTTGTGTCCTCACCCTGCTATCTGGATACTTATAATCTGACTGGGTGCAGCCCTCAGAATGTCCCGTCCACGTGACCAAAGAAAACATAACACCTTCTGTGCCTGTCACCTAATCTAACCCCCATCTGTCCCTGGCACCCCTCTTTCTGCCTGTCCTGGATCTTCACGTAGTGCCTGTTGCATTACCTCTCCTCTTCCCCGGGGAGCGTTGGTCTTCGCTCCCAGTGCAAGCGGGTACTACTCGCTTGAGATGAATGACTTTGTATTTATTATCGGGGTTTAAGAGGGACAAGTCAAGGTGGCTTATTGGAATGTGAGATTCTGAAGGTGGCAACCACCCAGGACAGTGGTGGAAACGATATGATGACCACCGTTAGAGAGACCTGGTAGTCACAGCTTCAGTGTGGAGGTCTGTGTAAATGAGAAGCAAAGGCAGTTGCAAGTGAGTGTTCCTGTTGCATCCTTGTACTCCAAATGGCAGGGGCTTTTCAGCATTCTCTCGAATGACTTCATTGCATAATCAGTGACCCGCAACACGGCTTGACGCCCTTCCCCAGCTGTCCTGAGGAAGTGGGTGTAACCGTGGATTGTCGAGTGCAGTATAACGGTGCTCCTGGTAGAGCGGCTTGCCCCGAGCTGTGCGGGGTCGGGGGTAACCACGCACACTGAATGCATTTCTGGTGCCCCTCTCCATAAGTGACTGAAGTCCAGGAACATGCTGCTAGTCCGGAGGAGTGAGAGCAGGGGTTTGTTGGTCCTTCAGTGATTCTGGAGGCTAAATGGGTAATTAGGCAAGCTTATAGCCACACAATGGAAAGAAGCAATTAGAATGCAAATTGGCAGCTGAGATGCAGAACTAGAAGGGCAGAATCCAAGGCAGAGGAATTTGTTCTGTAATTACACAGGACAATATCCAGCTTTCCCTCCCTTTAGAGTACTTTGTTCAGGCCGAGTGCTGCCATATAATGCCCTTTCTGCAATCTAGTATGAAAATATAAAAAGGACAAGGAGGCTGAACCTGGATTAAAGGATTGGAGGCATGAAGAGAAATTAAGGAACCATGATCTATATAGTTCCCAGCCTGACTGATAAGGAGGAGGAACTGAAATGCACAAATCTTATTAACTCCGTATTGAACACCAATGGATAATTGCACATAATAAATCCCCTGCTATTATGAAAAAGATAAAGAAAAGACCGGTTTCCCCTGCCAAGGCCAGAAGGCTGATGAGCGAATGGGCCTTAAAGGCACAAAGTTAATAGCAGCCTTGAGGTGTGACTCATTAACCTACCGGTAGGCATACAGAGTTAATGCCGTTCGGGATGTTTGCGATGGAGCAGTGAGACTAGACAGACCTGGGCGGAGACCAGTCACTTCTGATATGCTGTCAAGCAGGGACTCCCACTTCGGCTTTCTGCCTGCCATGCCCCCAAAGATCTAACATGCTAGCAGCCTTCTCTCCAGCTGATCGGAGCATGGCACTGGGCCCTGCAAATTCCGAATGGCCCATTCTGGGCACACCAGGTAAAGCTTTACCTCCCTCAGGCATGTCGAGGGACCCATGACAGGTCATAAGAGCAGCCATTCTGGGTCCACCCAGCCCAGTGTCCTGTGTGGCCAATGCCGGGTGCCCCAGCAGGAGCGAGCCGAACAGGAAATCGTCTCGTGATCTCACCCATTACCCATTCCCAGCCCAGGCAGACAGAGGCCAGGGGCACCGTTCCCACCCGTCCTGGCTAATAGCCACTGACGGGCCCGTCCTCCATGAATCTATCTGGCTCTTTTTGGAACCCCGTTAAAGTCCCGCCCTTCACAGCATCAGAATGAGAGAGATGTCCCATTGGAATAAGGTGGAAACTTGAGGCGCTCTCCCACATCCAAGGCAAGTGTCCTAATCATCTGGCTATTAATTATTCTGGTCCACTGCAAATCCCCCCCATGTTACACTGGATCTTTTGCTGCGAATAGCAGCTGTGTTCAGTTCCATGTTCAACAATTTCCCGACTCTTTTAAATGAGATCCACTGGGATGATGCGCCAGCCAGTGTGGCATGCAAACACGGTGTCTCTCTTCCAGCTTCCAGACTCCGCGTTCTCCGTCAGGCTGGCTCTTCCTCCATGATCTCCTTCCAGGCTTGTGACTGGCTCAGTGGACTGCTTGTCCAAATCAGTCCATGCAGAAGCTTCCCTGTTGGCCATAGGAGGGAGTTTTAGTTCCTTCAATCCCTACCTTGATTCCAAGCACACGGCTGTAAGTCATGCCTCCCTGGCATATCCTCTGCCCCCCGCTCAGGGTGGCTGGCCCACCTAGAGGTTGATGACTGAGCTGGCTGCTAAGTTACCTGAGGCCCTTTATGCTCATTGAAGTAGCCCGTGCAATAATATGGTAGGGACTCAGACAGGAGCCGGGAAATCCCAGATGGAAGTTATCCACAGGTTGGTTGTTTTCCCGTCCTAGAATAACATTGTTTTCTGCTGTCGGTAAAATATTCAGTAAATATTTCTGGTGTCACACGGATTAAGGAAAGCGAAAGTGAATGGTAAATAGTAAATGGAGCTTGTTCCCCCTTTTCCGTTCAGCTCTCTTATCCTGCTGTCTTCTGGCGAGTCGGCATTTCTTATAGCCCCACAACATATCCTGGCAACGGGGGGGGGGGACGGTGTGGGTGTGTGTCCCTTTGCATCGCGGGGAAATGCTCCTCTTGTGCCTCTGATTAACGCCTTCTTGTTTGTGCCCCACAGCTGACAATGAGAACAATATTGCCTCTAACCAACCCAGATCACCTCTGACTGTTGTGGAAGAAAAGTGGAAACCACAGCTCCAAAGAAACAATGCCAATAATAGTATGTAGCCGTGTTTTCTCATACGTTTCCCTGTAGGCTTGGAACCTATGGCTTTGTACCTGGAGGGAGGGGGTCACAACAGTGGTTTAGGCAAGTCAAAGTCCATGTCCTGTACCTGTCAGTGGTGCTTTCATCGTGTATTTTTTCTCAGCTAGTCCCACCAGATCTCAAGTGCTATTAGCACCCTATAACCTATTGCACTCATTCCCCCTAAAGCAGGGTTTCCCAATCAATGGGTTGGGACCCAAATAAGGGTCGCCCTTACATTTCAACAGGGTCGCCAAGTGTCTCCCTAGGTGGCTGTGCCTCTCCTCCTCCCCCTGTTTTTGAATTGCCTTGGGTCACCAAGTCTTCCTGAATTGTCAAAATGGGTCCCCATCTGGAAAAGTTTGGGAACCGCTGCACTAAAGCATCTTTGAAATATGTGCAGAGGATATTTGGGAAGTCCAGGGGAGGTGATGGAGAAGTTGTCATAGTAGGAAAAAAGCTGAGAGAGAATTCTTGTCTCTAAACTACTTCACAAAACCAGTCTTACTGGGAGTTGTAACTTCTTCTCTGAGGCCAGGTCTACACTACACCTGGAAGATTGAGTTGAGGTATGCAACTCCGGCCAAGTAAAATATGTAGCTGGAGTCAGCTTACCTGAAGCAGACCTTGGCGCCTTCTTCACAGAGTGAGGCTGACGGTCAGCTTCCCTTATTCCTCGCGACTGGGAGGACTACTGATGCTGATGAGAGCTGTCCTTGGTGTTCGATTTAGCAGATCTTAACTAGACCTGCTAAATCCAACACCAGAAGATCAATCTCTGGTGCAGCAAGTGAAGGCGTGGCCAGAGTTTGGAGTTCTTTGCCATAAGGAAAGAAATCACTGCAGTAGGGGTCACCAGAGGGCAGCCAACAAGATTTTTGATTTCACCACTAGACCTTGGGCAAGTCATATGATCTTGTGCTTCAGTCACAACCCATGTGGGAAATGGGGGTATTTATATATAAAAAAGCAGCAGTGCTAAAAAAATCAGAGCTGAGGTTCCCTTGCATAAACCAGATGCGTTAAAAACCTAATATTTGTGTGGCCCAAAATGTCGGAAACAACAAGCAAGCCTCAGAGCCGTCACAAAAGCAAACTAGAGCTGGGGAAGGAGAAAGAAAACTTTAAACGGTACAGCAGAGCTACTCAACTTTGGAAGCCCCAGGGGTCACAATGATACTCACAACACACAGGCCCCATTTAAGTCAGTTCTGCTCATATTAATAAAATGCCATATTCACCCGATTTCCACCCATATGACAGCACTTTTCATGAGCAATCACAGTCCAGGAATTTAACTACTAAACACATCTCAATAGAAGACCATTCTATTGACTCACCGTTGTGGGGCGTGTTCCCAATGGAGGCCATGTTCAAAAGATCCCACCCGCGGGCCGTGTGGTGAGTCCTGCATAAACCCAAACTGCACCGTGGGCATGCGGCCCGCAGGCCATGTGTTGAGTAGCCCTGCTGTACAAGCTTGACCACCAGGGTAGTTCACCAAAAAATCCAGACTGCTTGTGCATACAAAACCTAGGTAGATGCAGCTTTTATTATAAGAATGTTGCGCGAACACAAGTCCTGACTTCTAGACAGAAGAAGAATGGAAAGGCCAACCTAGCTCACTGAGACATGCCAGGTGAATCCAAGACCTAACTGATAACCCTGATGCACGGTCAACTCGTACCGTGCGTAATTATAACTTATGTAGAGAACCCCTCCATGAGTCCCTCTACGAGGTCTCCAGGGAAGGACAGAGGACAGCTGCCGGGGGCATTGTGCTGAGTCCTGCATAATCCCCTTTTGCTGTGCTATGTCTGAGTCAGGGAAAACATACCAACGAGCTCCTTCTTGCTATAAGCAAACAAAAATGTCTCTCCTTGGATCTGGAGGGGCCGCCTGAATCTAGAAGCCCTTTGTGGGGGAGGCCCACTGAGAATCTTTGCTTCAGGAATGAAGCTGTGCACCTGCCTTACCCTGGCCAAGTGCCGCCTGGTTGGGTCGCTCACAGGGGAGAAATTCTGGCCTTGTTGCTGGTCCGTGTAGAGAAGGAATGATCCTGACCAGTCCCTTTCTGCTTCCTGTTTTTTCTGCAGCGTCTGCAAGTGGGTTGATAGCAAACAGTGCGATCCCCGAGAAGGAGCGGCAGCACATTGGTGAACGGCTGCTGCGGGTGATGTGCACCGACCTCGGAGCCCTGAGCGTGGTGAGCGGGAAGGAATTCATCAAGCTGGCACAGACCTTGGTGGATAGCGGGGCGCGCTACGGTGCTTTCTCGGTCACAGAAATCCTTGGCAACTTCAACACACTGGCCCTGAAGCATCTGCCTCGGATGTACAACCAAGTGAAAGTGAAAGTCACCTGCGCCCTGGGCAGCAACGCATGCTTGGGGATAGGGGTCACTTGCCACTCTCAGAGCATCGGCCCCGACTCCTGCTACATCCTGACAGCGTATCAGGCTGAAGGCAACCACATCAAGAGTTATGTCCTGGGAATTAAGGGTGTGGACATCCGAGATAACGGGGATTTTATCCACCACTGGGTGCAGAACGTCCTATCTGAGTTTGTGATGTCGGAAATCAGGACAGTGTACGTCACAGACTGCAAAGTCAACGCCTCAGCGTTCTCCAAGGCAGGCATGTGCTTGCGCTGTTCGGCCTGTGCCTTGAACTCAGTCGTGCAGAGCGTGCTGAGTAAGCGCACGCTGCAGGCGCGCAACATGCACGAAGTCATCGAGCTCCTGAATGTCTGTGAAGACTTGGCGGGATCCACGGGCCTCTCGAAGGAGACCTTTGGCTCCCTGGAGGAGACGTCTCCCCCGCCCTGCTGGAACTCCGTGACTGACTCCCTCTTGCTCGTTCACGAGCGTTACGAGCAGATATGTGAGTTCTACAGCAGAGCCAAGAAGATGAACCTCATTCAGAACCTGAACAAGCATCTTCTCAGCAACCTGGCAGCCATTTTGGCCCCGGTGAAACAAGCCGTGATCGAACTGAGCAACGAGAGCCGGCCCACCCTGCAGCTGGTTCTGCCCACCTACGTGAAACTGGAGAAACTGTTCACTTCCAAAGCCAATGATGCTGGCATAGTCAGCAAGCTCTGCCACCTCTTTCTGGAGGCCCTGAAGGAGAACTTCAAAGTTCATTCTGCACACAAAGTAGCCATGATCTTGGACCCTCAGCAGAAGCTGCGGCCGGTCCCACCGTACCAGCACGAAGAGATCATTGGCAAGGTCTGTGAATTGATCAATGAAGTGAAAGAGTCGTGGGCAGAAGAACCAGAATTTGAACCTTCTACCAAGAAACCACGGGCAGCAGGTGAGGCCCCTCCAGCTCAGGAAGACGAGCAGTTTGGGAAAAATGAAGTCTACGATTATTTGCAAGAACCCCTCTTCCAGGCCACCCCTGATCTATTTCAGTACTGGTCGTGTGTTACCCAAAAGCATACGAAACTAGCCAAGTTGGCCTTTTGGCTCTTAGCAGTGCCTGCTGTCGGTGCCAGAAGTGAATGTGTAAATATGTGTGAGCAGGCCCTCTTAATCAAAAGGAGGAGGCTACTCAGTCCAGAAGATATGAACAAACTCATGTTTTTGAAGTCCAACATGCTTTAAAACTGTCTTTTAATTAAAAAAAAAAACAAAAAATTTTAAAACACTGTTCCAAACAAAGAAAAGAATTTTAAGTTCTAAACACTGTGGACCTCATTATAAAAGCCCCTGGAAACCAAGTGCTTATATATATGTGTGTATGATTTTATATATATGTGTGTGTGTGTGCGTGTGCGTATACATACACGTATATGTACGTACACACACACACACATACATATATATATAAAATATAATAAAAAACGTAAGTTTCAGAGGGAAGACGAGCACGAGTCAGAACCAGCCCTCTGCCAGGAACATGCTCCTTTCTGTTAGCTAGCATGTGGACTTGACAAACTTTCTAATGTTTTCAAGTGGGCGCACCAATGGGAGGCTGACATTCTAAAATCTTCAGGCAGCTGAGATCTAAAGTGACTTGAAATTTCTTTTATTTCCCCTTCACCCCACCTCTCCTCTTGTCCCCTGGGCCACTTTGCCATGGATAATCAAACAACATTGAACAGACCAGGTCTCTACTGGGCTTTGCTCCTATCAATAACTATACACCTTGAGGGCATTCGTTTGTAGCCTCCTTAACATATGTTGCATGTTATCAAGGCAGCTGTGTTTTCCAAGCACTAATATCTCTAGAAGTCAGGAAGGAGACTTTAAGGAAACACTTTTTTTTTTTTTAATTTAAGAAAAAAATAACAAAAAATATGCTCTTGTCTCCACTCCCATATTTGAGTTGAACATTTTAGCTAGTCATTTTACCTTTTTGATTGAGAACAGAGAGAAATTATGGCAAAAAGTGTAACCGCAATGTTTTATAGAATTATTTTTACAAGATAAACTTTTTCTCAAGTCCCGCTGTAAGCTTGCTCATCTCACTTGTACATCTGATAGCAGTGGTTCTTAAACTGGTTCCTAGAATGGAACACATCTTCAGGGTAGGATTGTCATGGCCCATTGAGGACCAATGACGTCCCTTTGAGAACTGCAGCAGTTGCTGACGTGGAGAAGTAAAGAATTAGTGTCGTTCAATACACTTTAACAGCTAGCACGGTGTGACTGGACAGGTCTCTGGACCACCACCAAGTGATCCATAGACCGCCGATGGTCCACAGGCTTCACTTGGAGAGCCACTGATATACAACATTTCTGTAAGATTTCCCGATACACGTCAAAAGAATTTTCACATGGTCAAGAACAAACCAGGGGTGTGATGTTTCAGGGCAGCAGAGGTTGTCAGGTTCCTAATGTCAGTTTGAAGGAAGCTAAGATAAGCAATTGGGCTCAAAGATCTGTCTGAATGTAAGTGTTCCCATTCAAGTTCAGAGCACTTCTCATGGTATTCTGAATGGTTTCCTCTGCTAGCACGAATGTCTTTTCAATACCTTATAGTGCATTACACTACTTGTTACATGGCTGAATCATTCTGGCTAATAAGGCCTGTGACTTTAAGACTTCTTGTTCCCTGTCTTTTGGGACATGTAGCCCATTCCCAACTGCGGTATAGGAGATCAGCATCAAATCCAAGTATCATGAGTCATTTCTGCTGGCAGTCAAGGAGAGCTTTCTCGGGGTACTGCAAAAACCCACTGGGCAGCAGTGAGTCACAGAGCAGGGCTAAAAATAGCAGGGGAGATGTACCCCTTTGGGCTGGAACTGAAGCTCTGAGGCCTCCTCTGCTTGCTGAATCTCCAAGGCTTGGCACCAGCCCAAGTGGGAACATCAACACTACAATTTTTAAACCCGGGCTGTGAACCTGAGTCATTGGCCAGGCTCTGAGACTGGCTGGTGTGCGTGCGTGCAAAATCCTAAAAGGTCTCGTGCCAGCACACAAAGTTGTGTGGTGCCCCAGATGACTTCTTATCTCTGGTGTTCTTGGGCAAATCCAGGCTCTTGGTACCAAACATAATTCTCCACCAACGAGATTTGGATCCCAATGGCAAAACTAAGTCAATTGCTTTCTGGAGGCCTCCTCGCACGTCAAGTAGTTTGCTCCCTACTGGGAATCGCTGGTGACAAGAGATCAATCTGACAGATGTGGGTGCCCCAGAGGAGTGTCTAGAACAGGTTGGTAACTGAAAGGTGGTGGGTTGAATTCCCTGAGCAGGAGGTGGGTATGCACTGCATCCTGCCAGTGTCTACTGGGGACAAGGAGGCGGGTGTACTCTTAGAGGTACCATCCACTGAACATACAATAAGCCAAAGTCCCTTCTGCCCATCTCTGGTTCTGGTAACAATTAAAGGTCCCAAGACACTTGTTAGAAATGGAGGATAAAGCCCAGAGCCCTGGCCAATAAATCCGTTTCTCACTAGAACAGGTGAGAACACCCCTGTCGCTGGTCACTTGCGATCTCTAACTTCGAATCCCTAGGTTATGGCTGGCACTGAATTACGTTCTGGGTGGCCTGTATTGCTCAGAGTGTTCTTGCAATAGTTCCAGGCACCTCTAAGGACAACTTTTTGTATGGAGATCACTTTCCCAACTGGCCTCTGCCCCTTCCCAGGTGGGAAAGCAGCACCTTGTGCCGATCAGATGGGCAAGAAGCCAACACAATCTTCAGCCTATGACATCAACCCAAAACCAACCCTCTCCTACTGAAATTGTGAGTGTGGTTGTGGAGTCTTTGTTCTAAGAAGGTTTCTAGCAAGCACAGCCCTTGTGCTGCTACCTGCTTCAGCAATAATACCATTTAAAGGGATCACTCAAGGACAGGAGACATCCCACAATGTATTTTCTCATGCAGTGGACTTTGCAGAGACATTTCTTTGTGGAATTTCTTTCTCCTTCAGCGCAAGGGGTTTTCTGTTTATTTCCTCCTACATGAGCCTTGCCTTTTTGAGCAACCCTACAATCATCAAGCTGTTTGCACATGCAATACAGGAGAAAAGTTTAATAAACAGAATTGACATTTCAAGCTAACAAGGAGAGAAAGAAGCAGGAGAGAAACCTTGACTGTGAAAACTGAGAAATCTTCTATATGTTTTAGTGACCTTTAGGAGAAAATAAGGATGCTTACACAATAAAACAAATACAATTAACTACCACCTGTTCCCTACCAAAAGAATGGAAGAGTCCCCAGCGTCTAACGAGGGAGATAAACAGATTCCAGGCACCAGGCACTTCACCTGCAAGCACCCATTAGCACTTTGTGCTATTCACAGGATAATAGTAGCCTAGGTTTTGTGATGATGCTCCTGCTTCCTGGTCCTATTACTCAGGCCAGGTCTACCCTACACCTGGAACGTTGGGTTAAGTACGCAACTCCAGCTACGTAAAATACCTTACGGTATTTTATCTTAAGCCGAGCTTGGCGCCATCTTCACAAGAGAGGCCAATGGTAGCAAACTTTCCCATTGGCTTCCTTTACTCCTCCCAACTGCCAGGAGTGCTGGCGCCGGCTGGGGTCATCCTCAGCATTCAATTTAGTGGGTCTTCACTAGACCCACTAAATCAAACACCAGATCGATCTCTGATGTGGTAAGTATAGATGTGGTCTCAGACAGTAGCACATTCCACGGAGCGCAGATAAGTTGCAAAGGTTGTGAATTTAGGGAAAGGTTTTCCGTTGATTTGCCAAGTTCTCTATTTATTTACTGCTGGTTAAGAGCTGCCAGTCCCGCAGTGGGGAATGGTAGGGCAGGGAAGGCTGCGGCCTCATGGTAGAGCTGTGTGCGCAGGCTGGTTCCATTCCCTACTAGAAGTTCTTTCATCCAGCTATGGGTGTGTTGGGAGTCTCCCCTCCCCATTCCTAATGAGGGACACATCAAACCTAATACAAAGCTTATGTTTCATTGGTGAGGGTGGGGAAAGTTCTCCTTCTTCTCTATGTTGTGTCCCTGATGTTGCTGTTACTGAGGAAGCCAGCCACTAGATTGGTTTGTGCCGTGTGATTAAAATGCTGACAAACTATTTGGCTGCACTGGCCTGGACACCTTTTGGAAAGATAGTTTTCTGTCCTGCAGCCTTGGCTTTTTGTACAATCCTACACAGATCTGCGCCAGTGGCTAGCAAGTGGAGTGGAACATCCGGTTGCTGTAGAAGCAGTTTTGTAATGCGCTGTCTACAGGCCCTCTGATGCATGCTTAGGAAACTGCAAAACACTTTGCTTCCCTCATTCAGTACTGAGACACACGTCTGTGCATGAAAACGGAATCGTGGTTCTATAGGAACAAATCTGCTGCTGCTTATTCTGCCCCGGATGTCGTAGTTCTCTGGGACTTCACCAAGGAAGTGTGGAAATCGTTGCGATGTCAGAATTGTCACAGAAGCAAATGAGCACCAAGAGTAGATGAATGCTAAAGAAACAAAGCTCCTCTTTTCCTGTCCAAATATCTTTACCAAAGGCTGAGAACTGGAAAAAAAAAATAGGATATAAAGGCAGAATTTTTCTCAGCAGAAAGTTCTGTTTTTTGAGAGGGCCTGGCAGCTGAGATGCCCATGGGACATCGCTGAAACTATAACCCTCTTCTCTGTCTCTATCTCTCTTCTCTCCTTTCCTGCAGCAATGGCATGTGTCCAACAATGTTCCACTCCACTGAGGCCATCTCCAGAATCGTTGGGAACTGGCTAGTGTCCAGTGTCTTTGTTGGGTTTCAGGCTGGAGTGATGGTTGTGAGCAAAGACTTGTCGGTATGAGAAAATGTGCAATAGTTTAACTAATTTGTCAGTTTAAAAAAAAAAGAATTTAAATCAATTTAGTTTTAAAAAAAGAGTCTTAGTGAAACAAGTTAAGCGATGACTTACATACCTGGGAAACAAATATTTAATAATGGGCTGATCAATCTAGAAGAGAAACATCTAACAATCCAATGGCTAAAGGTGGAAGATAGAAAAATTCAGATTAGAAATAAGGCCCAAATGTTTAACATTGAGAAGAATTGGACATTGGAACAATTTACCATGTGGATTCTCCAGCACCCGATAATTTTTGTGTCAAGATTAGCTGTTGTTTTTTCTAAAAGCTCTGCTCTAGGAATTATTTTGGGGACATAAATAACAGGTCAGATCACAGGGGTCCCTTTTGTCCTTGGAATCTATGAAAAATTGGTTCAAATCCCTAATGGAGACATTTAAACCAATCTAAATAAATGTTAAATTGGTTTAGCTTGAGTCTGTAAATTACAAAATTAAGGGAAACTAATTTAAGTAGGAGTGAAACTGGCAACATCTACGTTAGAGGTTTCTGCCAATTTAACTAGATTCATTTACTGAACACCGATGTCATCTTTCTCTTACAGACAAGGTGTAACCTTTTAAAAATATCTAAAGGCCAGATTTTTAAATGCATTTAGACACCTAATCCCCTTTAAAAATGTGTCCTGGGATTACTTAGGAGCCTAAATTCCTTTTGAAAATGGGACTTTGGTGCTTCTGAAAACATGCCCAAGGTCTGAATTGCCATGTCGGAGAGTTCTTCTGGAGTCTTATATTTTATTGGTCTCTAAGATGCTACAGGACTACTCATGGGTTCCATATGGTGCCTTGAAGTTCTGTGGCTCTCACACCCCAGAGAGTGGCTCTACACTCCTTGTGCGTTCACACGCTGTAGCAGTGGGAGGGTTTTCTGTAAGAAGAAATACGTCTGTTGAAGGAGGAGTCCGTGCCGTCATGGCCAATCTGAAGCATACCTTATAGCACCTTGAACCCAACAGTGGCTGAACTGCCAGGAAATGTGACACAGAGGAGGGAGATCATAAAGAAATACTACACTAACGCGAAAAGACTGTGTTTACTTCTGGACACCACAAAGTTACCAACAAATCGGAAGCAATGAGACTGGGTGGGAAGAAAGAAAGATCTAAATCTAGTTTGGCTAAGCGACGGCCAAGAGAGGACAATAGAATCTGAGTATTTGCGAGCTACAAATTCCAAGGGTGGAGAGGTGCAGCATTCTTTAGGCTGGTCCAGGTGGAAGAACGAGCAATGGGCGGAAAGGAAAGGAAAGGAAATGCAAGCTGCGTCTCAGGAAGCCTGTCGTGTTGCAGAGGGATCTGTTACATCTCATCTCTTGAGAATGCGGTTGAAGCTCCAGCATTTAAAACAAGACCAGACAGAGCAGGGAGGCCAGACTGCACAGTCCTGCGGTGGCCCCTCTGGATGGGCAAAGTGACCCAATAGATTTTTTCCCATCTCTATTGTATTTATACATCCACTTTAGAAGTTGCTGGTTGGCTTGTGGGGTGGCACCAATTCTGAGAGTCTCTGAGTACAAACACTAAATGTCTGCATCTCATTCGTTCTCCAATCAACAGTGGGAGATGGCAGAGAGTTAAATCCTCCCACTGTGCAGCCAGCTGTGTCCCACCGAGGTTCGGAGTCCACGGGATCAGTTGGGTGTCCATTGAAGCAGCAGACCCAATGAGACGCTGCAGGTAAAATTTTCAATGGGACATGGATTCCTAAATCACTTTAGGTGCTTTTGAAAATGTTGCCCAGTGGCAATAAGTTCTCCCTTGTACAGCACCTAGGACGACACCTCTGTACATCAGGGAAATGTTAGGCTTATGGAAACTTCATGAAGCCAAATGTGATAAATAAGCAGTGGTAAAACAAGCACCAATCCTAGGTGCAATGGCCCCTTGATACTATTATTTTGCTTACCCTAGGCCAGATATGGTAAACCAATGAGAGTGTATTGCCCTTTATTTCCTATAATAAATGTTCTTCTGGGATGTCTGTTTAACTGTGTTGATCAGTTGAATTTTCGGGGACGGGACGTTTTTGGGCAGGGAGTTGTGATTTTTTTTTTTAACTATTCCGTTAGTCCTTTGTTTTATAACTTGCCAGAAGAGTTTTGCTCCCATTAGAGGACACTGTATCCAGTAGACCTTTTAGGGTTTTGTAATCTGTAAGCAGCTGAGTTTGAAATTTTTAGTGTAACTTCTGCAGTCGGTCACGTGAATGGCTCGTTGGTGCCTGACATGGTCCACGGACTGAAAGGATTGTTTCCTCCAATATTTGAGTGTCGCAGACAGCAGTTGTCTTGGTATCCAGATGTGCAGCATCGCCTTAACAAAAGGGAGGTTTATCTGTGGAATTGATGGATAGAGACCTGTAAAACTCTTGCTATGTACAACCAAAGTTCCTTAAAGAGACCCTTCCAGCCTCATAAGCCTTGCATAGTCTTCTGGGGATCCTTGGGGAGGTCTTTGAAATGTGTGTGGTTAGGGTATATTTTTTTATTTGTGATGACGTTATCTATGGAGAAGGACCGGTCAGCTTGAGAAGGGAGGCGCGTACTCTCAAAAGAGCAACAGAATCTTAGGGCCGTTGTGGATGTTGCCAGAGTCCTTTTAAATTCACTGGGAGGCTTTTATTTTCACGGTTTTAAAAGGGCAACTGATAATTGATGGCAGGTCACAAATGCAGTAGGAAGGCACCTCACCAAGACTCTGAGGATTCCAGTCAATTCTGTAGCTAGAATGTCTCCTACCAACAAAATCACCAGGAAACCCTCATCTGCAGCCAGTCTCAAAAGTTCTTCATTATGTATGTTAAGTTCTTGAAACCTCCTGTTAGGAGCTGAATTCCTCTGATTTCATCAGGAAAATTATTAGCAAAGTTCTCCTATTCCTCCCCCTTTCCCCTCACCCAGTAACTTGTGTGCATTTACCTTCGTTTCTGTAGATGCAGATGTTCTAGGCAATACCATAGATGCGCCAGCATGTGTCTCTCCACATGCGAGTGCAAGAATCTCATGCCATCTTAAAAAAAAAAAAAAAGAAAGAAAATATACAAAAAATATCTTTTTTAGGCCAGAGTTTTCTACAGGTATTAATGAATATTTTTCTTAATCCTTATAAGTTTTATGTGTTTAATATTTCTTAATACCAGTAGCATTAATTTATACTTTTGTAGCAACACAATATTTTTATAAACCGCCACCGCTGGCTTTATCTTCATAATGGGGAAAGGTGCAGGCAGCTGGGCCCGCACTGTACCATGTACTGTATTTAAAAGGTTATCTAATGTCACACTTGCTGTGTTAATAAACAAAACAAAACCTGTTTGAAGTCTCATGTATTGTTGGTGTGGATCGAATGACTCAACAGAGAGCAATATTGCACGGGATTGCGTTGCTGATTTTCATTGTGATATATGAATGCTTGAGGCTAACTCAAGTTCTTTTAGGTTTTTTCTTTCTAGAATTTTTTGTTTGTTTGTTTTTTACAACTAAATAAATTCAGTGCTGTTTGAGACATGACGTCAAATGAAAAGGATTCTTTAAAAAAAAAAATCAAGCTGTTTAAATGTTGCTGTTTCTACAAGTCTGTTGCTGCCCGAATGGAAATATTCCATGTGTGAAAAAGGAGTAATTCCACGAAGGATCCAACTAGCTCAGAGCTCCAGGAGAGAGTTCAGTTACTTGGAGAGGTATCTTAGAGACATATTTCTGCAACATTCTTTTCAGAGTTGATGCCAAGGCAGAAGACAAACTGTAAGAAAGCATCCGTTGCTTGAGGATTTTCATGTCAGTGTTGTATTTATGGTTTTACAATAAAACAACCTTAGGAAAAAATAAGTGTGTCAGGTTTTCTCTTTTTTTAGGAATGTATCTGGGATCTCTTGGTAGCCTTCGTTTTTACAAGTGTGGAAGTGGTGATTACATTCCTTGAGATCCAAGACCCCAGGGCAGTCGCTGTACAGTCTTTGGTGGACTGTATGGACCAGCCGTAAAACTCTGTGTTGTACCCAAAACGCCTGTTAAAGATAACTAGTGTTCTGGGTACAAGGAATGCAGAAGGAAGAAAAGTAAAAGGGAGGGGCATGCTAGAGGTTGGCTGTATTTAGCCCCAGAGCAAAATCAATCTCTGGTTTTGAAAGGAGGCCACATGGAATATGAGGGAGAGAGGCAGTGTAGGTGGCAGGAAATGTGTCCTTTTTATTTATTTTTATTTTTTAAAGGAAGAACAAGTAGTGAAGAGGTTTGCTGAGTATTACAGGTGTGGTTCAGAGCCGGGAGTGTGGGGTGAGCCCCAAGCCAAACTGTGGGCCGCAAGTTCCTGACCCGTGCTGTGGAGTACAGACAATTTCTGAAGGGGAGTCTGTCATTTTCTCATGGGAGAGGGGAGCCACCCAGAGCTACCATACAGTTCTGACCGCAAAGCCTATGCCAGGGCTTCTCAGACGGCGTGTTGGAACTCCCGAGTGGGCTGTGACCCCATTTTAATGGGCTCATTAGGGCTGGCTTAGACTTGCGGAGGCCCAGGGCTGAAGCCAAAGCCTGAGGCCCACCAGCCAGACCAGAAGCCTGAAGGTTTCCGTCCTGTGTGCTGAGACGCGGGTGTGCACGTTTATTAACTTGCTCTGAGCTTGAGTGTCACTCTCATTGGCGAGGCAGGAAGGAGCCTTTGGACAGCCAGGAGGGCCTCACCAGTCCAGTCCATCCTTCTGGCGAGTGAATCTAGTGCTGTTCTCGCTGTAGAATTGAGCAAACCAGCGTCTGTGCCTTTGGATTGTGGAATCTTCTTTGACCAGCAGCGGCTTAGAAAGATACTGCTTGTTATTCCAGATCATGATGTCGCGTTCAAACTGTTGGCGGGAAGAAGCAGAATCATGGTAAGTACATGGACCTTTGAACAAGAGGCTCATCCATTCACTGGTGATGCTGCTCGTGCAGCACACGAGTGGATCCAGAGATCCCACTGGTTCTGAAGCAAACTCAACCGTTCAGCTTTGGCTGACACTGTATTGAATTAGCTTTTCTTAGCCACAGAGCACCCACATTAAGTCCCGGCAACTGCGTCACATGTGCAGGGGGATCGTCACAGATCTGTTGTGTGGTCTTTTCTGACCTATTCATGGAGGTTGGTCCATCAATGGCTATTAGTCAGGATGGGTAGGAACGGTGTCCCTGGCCTCTGTTTGTCAGAAAGTGAGAATGGGGGACAGGGTGGATCACGTGAGGATTCCCTATTCTGTTCATTCCCTCCCAGCCACTGTCGGCAGACAGGACACTGGACTAGATGAACCTTTGGTCTGAACCAGTCTGGCCGTTCTCACGTTCATTTTCTTTATCAAAACCCGTTTTTTGCATCTGTGGGGGATTTCTCAACATTTGTGTCACCCTGGAGGTCTGTCCCCTTAGCACCACTTCAGGTTTAGAAGAGTTTCTTTTTAACGCCTCTCACAGGCTCCGGGGGCTGAATAATAGTGTTTACCTTTCCTGCCTAACTATTCCAACACCAAGCAACTGTGGGGCTGTGCTTGGCGTGGATGGGCCTTTTAACAACTCTGCAACGCAACAGCTCCGTCCACAGGACCGCAAACAGGCAACAAGCCTGGACTCTGGCAGCCCAACATGGAAGGCCTTATTCCAGATCAGCTGGCCTCCCGGTAGGAAATACCCGGAACGCTCGGCCTTCCCTCCAAGAGGGAGGGTGAACCAATTCAAGGGTTTGAGCTCGTCAGGCTGGTAACAAGCACTCACTGGGGCAGGCGTTCTTGTGTCTAGGCTCCAGACGCGTCAGGACTATAATGGGGTAAGATGAACAACTTAAATTCCACCCAAATATAAGATTAATGGAGCTCAATTTGCAGCATGGCCTCTGGCGAGACTAGTACTTCCAAAGGCTGTACTGGCCTCTGGCTGCTTCTAGCCAAGGAACCCTGCCCCCTCTGAGCTACCATCCTCAGTCAGAGCAACCGTCTCCAGTTTTCATGGAATCTACACCGTCAGCTGTAAACTGGATGCAGGCCTGAGGGGGAAGAAGCCACTGAAGGAATGGCAGGGCCCGTTGTTGGCAGAGACTGCTAATGTCTCCTCAGAGAGCTGGGCAAGCGGCTTTCCTGGTGCAGTGCGTGCTGACTGAGGTGGTGGGATATTCTCAGGCACTGGGCAGAGACTTAGGAATTCTGGAGTCAGTTAAGGGCACAGACTTTGGGCAAGTCACCTGATTCTTCTGCCCCAGGGACTCATCTCTAAACGGGGGCGTGTCCTCCCCACACAATCAGTGGGGCCGTGCGAGTTCTGTAGGGCAGGGTGGGTGAGTCGGTCTGTCTGTCAGGACACTGCAGGATGGGGCTCTGAGCTCAGCTGGGATTTTGAGAGGCTACCAAAACTAAATCAGGCCTTTGCCTTCCGTCATGCACTCTCCGCCTGAGAGCACCTTACAGCTGCAGCCAGCTCCTTCAGCTGCCTTGGATGCCGTGACCCTGGAGCTGCTGTTAACAGGGCTGCAGGCCCTGGCAGGGCCGGACTGGCTCAGCCGTGGGCCTATTCCTCTGTCAGAGAGGTCCCAGGTAGTAGCAATGGGCAGCACGGCCTGTCACTTCTCGGGGAGGAGGAGGTAACCAGGAGACAATGGAAGATTCGGGCATCAGGACTCCTGCGCCCAGCACCAGGGCTTGTGAAGCACTGGAAGGAGCTGGTGCAGCCCGTAACAACACCCTTATTTGGGGGCATTTGCTTCCCCTTGCTCAGCAAACGTAATCTGAGGTAGTGGAGGGTCTTTGTTTCTCAAGGACTCCCAACCACCAAGGCCAGAAACTGCTGGGCTGTACCTGGCCAAACGTCCATGGGCTCCTGGAGATGCCTCTGGCCTTCGCTCCTGCCACTTTTGTGGCAGCCCAAGCCAGACTCACCCAAGATTTGCACCAATCCTGCCCGCTCCAGCGCCTTGAGCATTCAGGCCCTAGGCCTGGTACGTGCGTCTGCCCAGTGCATTTGCAGCATGGCCAAAAGTTGGGGGCAGATGGCAAACAGCCTTGCTGGTAATCCCAGCGCCACAGAGAGCAACTGTGGCTTGGCAGGTCTTACAGCCGCCCCCAGGAGAAGCAGTTCTTTGGGGCGGGGGGGGGGGTAATTCCCACCTGAGAGACAGCCCTGCGTAAGCCCGATCGGAAGTGGCTTTGGCACGAGCAGTGGGAGGAGCTAGCTGCTCCGCATATGTACCAGTGTCCGGACAGGACCATCCTCCCATGGTCTGCCCTGCCCGCCCTCCAGGCTTAGCCCGCGAGTGTGGTCAGAACGAGGGCAGGAGTCCCAGCCCGGCTCCACAGGCCGCCAGCCTCTCGGCCACTTACCTGAATGCACTCCACATTCAGGATGAACTTGGGGATCGCTGCCGGCATGGCCCGCTGATAATAGATTCTGTGGACCACGTGCTGCAGGAGAGGCTCCACGGGAGTGATGCTCTGCAGAATGACCCCGCAGCCCAGGAAAACGTGCTCAAAGGTCAGGAAGACTAGCGCTGGCCCCACCTTCAGAGAGAGAAGGAATCCGCTCAGTCCCTTCTTCATGCAGGAAAGGCAATGGGGGTGGAGGGAGGGGGGCAACGATACACCCTTTCGATGAGGGTGTATCCCATTTATAATTACACCCAAGACCTATTTTTTATTATGCGGTTTCTTACAACGCCAGCCAGTACCACGTCCAAAGCTTTACAGGTGTCTATTAAAGCAAACTCCTCAACCAAACTTGTAATAGACAAGGCCTATTTTCCGTCAACTCCTATTGACTGGTATTGATTCCCAGCCTTTAATGCTTTATCAATCGAGTCCCATATCGGCCATTCCATTATTTTGCAAGGGATCTATGTCAGGCTGACTAACCTAGAATTACTTAAGTCATGACCATTTATCCTTTAGCTTTTCTTCAGTCCTGTGGAATTTCCCTGCTGCTCCATGCAAACTATCAGTTTCTCCCGTAAGTTTAGATATAAACAAACCCAGTCACTCGAAGGCTGTTTTTCTTCCTCGTGCTGCTAATGTTTTGCATCTTCAATCCTCAGGAGAGCGCGCTCTAAATGCGCCGGCTCCCCTGGGCCCGGGGATCTGTATGAAAATGTGTCTTGTTTGCACGAGCCAACTTGCCTCTCTTTTGACAGCTCTAGAACTTAGTGGAAGCCTGAGTGAATGTACGAGAGAGCTCAGGCATCACCATGCTGTCCCCTGAACTCACTAGCACTTCCTTTGTTCCTGGAACTTGAGTCCTGTTGTGTGAAGGGTGTTACATACCTGTCTGACTCTAACAAAGAAATCCAGAAAGGAGACATGCTTCCCAAAGACCGTGAGATTGTGTTGAATCACCATCTGGGAACAGTGCTTGTTGGGTTCTGGCTCCGGCTGCCATTCTGCCTAAAAGCGATTCAGGAGAAATGACTCGGGCTAGAGATGTGGGGGAAAGTACAAAGCAAGACCGATGGGGCAGGACTATAGTTTGAGCACGCTGGAGCTATTCTGAAGTTAAGGTAGAAAGGGAAGAGGCTGGCTCTATTTGTGAGGAGGCTCCGAACAAATCAGCGTGGTTGGAGGGCTGAAGCCAAGGGACTGTGAGCCAGGAGAAAGGCACTCAAGCCGACCCTAAGCATGTTAGCAATAAGAAGGTGGTCAGGGAAGGTGCGGGATGGAGGAGGTAACCTAGTGACAGACAATGTGGGAAAAACTGAAGCACTCGATCCTTTTTTTGCCTTGGTCTTCACAAAGTCAGCTCCCAAACTACTGCACAGGGCAGCACAGTATGGGAAAGAGGTGAGCAGCCCTCAGTGGAGAAAGAACAGGTTCGGGACTCTTTAGAAAAGCTGGACATACATAGATCCACGAGTCCGGATCTAATGGATTTGGGCTTATTTAGTCTGCAGAAGAGAAGAGTGAGGGGGGATTTGATAGCAGCCTGCAACTTCCTGAAGGGGGGTTCCAGAGAGGATGGAGAGAGGCTGTTCTCAGTGGTGGCAGGTGGCAGAACGAGGAGCAATTGGCTCAAGTTGCAGTGGGGGAGATCTAGGCTGGAGATTAGGAAAAACTATTTCCCTAGGAGGGTGGGGAAGCACTGGGCTGGGTTCCCAAGGGAGGGGGTGGAGTCTCCATCCCTAGAGGTGTTTAAGTCCCAGCTTGACAAAGCCCTGGCTGGGCTGATTTAGTTGGGGTTGGTTCTGCCCAAAGCTGGATTCGATGACCCCGAGGTTTCTGCCAGCCCTGGGATTCTATGCTAAGGGTGTGTGAGAGAAAAGAAAGGCAGTTGTTACAGAAAACTCCAAAGCAAAGGGAAGTTTGAAGTGGCCTTGCTAGTCCGTGCGGTGACTCAAACCTAAGAATTTACCTTCAAACAGTGCTTCACAGAATCCCACAGCTTGGAGCGGGTGTATCTCAGGTCAGCTCCACTCATGAACACAGGTCCGTGAAGAAAAGTTAGATGAGCAAAGTCTGCAGCATTTTCAGGGATTTCCTGCATGTGGGGAACACTGACTGTTACCATCCGTGCAAGTCAATTTGTTCCAAGTTAGCTGTACATTCAGACAAATGTACATTCAGACAAAAGTATCTTTGCAATGTACTGCAGCAGCCAGACACGGTACAGACAGGACAGTGACAGTCCCTGCCTCAGAGACTCTAATAAATAAAGGACAAGTTGAAACGGGAGGAGACACATGGGGGTACATGATGGGGTGTCAACACAGACTAGCAGGCTGTACAGCATTTAGCTATTCGACAGCAGTCATCACAACAATTCCAAATAGAATCCTAGAGCACTGGAACTGGAAGGGACCTCGAGAGGTCATCAAGTCCCATCCCCTGCCCTCACGGCAGGACCAAGCACCGTCTAGATCATCCCTGACAGGTGTCTGTCTAACCTGCTCTTCAATATCTCCAGTGATAGAGATTCCACAACCCCCCTAGGCAACTTATTCCAGTGTCGAACCACCCTGATGTCCAACCTAAACCTCCCTTGCTGCAGTTTAAGCCCATTGCTTCTTGTTCTATCCTCAGAGGCCAAGGAGAACAATTTTTCTTCCTCCTCCCTGTAAAACCCTTTTAGATACTTGGAGGTAATACCTAGCTCACGTGACGACGGAGTTAAGATTACTTGTATATTAGTCATTTAGGGTAAAGACCAAGCATCGTGAACCCAATGAGAGCAGAGCTAAGGTTAAGCTGAAAGAAGCACAAAAATGTCCTCGGCCCTGACATGGCATCTTGGGGCGAGTGAAGCACTGCAGCACGTGTGTTCCCAGAGGAGACTTAACGATCGGTTTGGGGCCACTCCTCCCCCCCGCGCGTCTCCTTAGCCAAAACTTGTACCAAGCCAGTAGGTGGCAGCTGCGTTCAGGCCCTCCAGAGTAGCAACAGCAGCCTGGAGAGATGAGCAAGCAAGCAGAGAGAGCGTAGAATTGATTTGCATTGGCAGAGCGATGCAGTTCCTCTCCCAAACTCCCCATCCCGCTTGCTCTCCTACAGGCCCGCGCACATTCTGCCTCCTCTTTTCCTGGGCACTCCCCCCTAGTTTCTTGCTGTCTGCTGAGTGGACCCCGGTAGCTCCTGGAAAGGGACGGTTTGGATTAACAGTCATTCTGCTCATTCCTTTTCATCCACAGACATTTCTGCGGGCGCGGGCACATTGAAAGTCTTCAGAGCAGCTCAAAGAATTCCCCTGCTGTGCACGCGGCCACCCCGCTCCCTGGTCTCGGTACGACAGACAGAAGCCCCCCAACTCTTAGTGAAGATGCCCACTTTCAAAACGGCCACTGCTTGCCAGTGCTTCCAGCACGAATCCTGCCGGGCACCGTTTGGGACAAGAGCGGCTTGTGGCCTCATTCGGTTCTATGTGGGATTTTACGTCGTCAAACATTTATCAGCTGCAGCTGAAGGAAAAAAAATCTTTGTCATGAAGATTAGTAGCATAAGAGTTACCAGTGATCGGACACGTCTCTTCGACTGTCCGTTCAAGATTGCGGTGCGTTCTAACGAAGTTTAATGCATCTGTGCTATTCAGTACTTCATAAGAACAGCCAGACGGGGTCAGGCCAACGGTTCTTCCAGCCCAGTGTCCTGTCTACCCACAGCGGACAATACAAGATGCCCAGAGGGAGGGAACACAACAGGGAATCCTCACACGATCCCTCCCTTGTCACCCATATCCAGACAAGGAGAAGCTAGGGACACCATGCCTCACTTTGGTCATCCAGAAGAGAGACCTCTTGCAAGGAGTATGTTTCTTCGAGGAGCCTTTTGTAATCCCAGACTAAATTCGGAGCCATTTCTCAGTTCTCAGGGTGCCCTTCCGAAATTCAGAGAGAACCTGCCCTGCGTGTGAGGAGCTTCTGCTGCACTCTCTGTACACAGCAAAGCGCTTGAACTCCTGCTTGAAGGCCGGAGGCCAACTAGCGCTTAACTGCCAAACGGCAAAGCGGAGCCCCTGCAATAAGGGCTGTTCTTTCCATGGACTTGTCCTGGTGACCCGGCAAGGATTCGCTCCCGGTTCCAATGGAAAAACAAGGCAGGCTGCATGTTTGAGGGCTACAGCTCTGAGACAGGTTCTAGAAAGGTTGTATGGCCAAGTGAACTGGGCCACCTGAGAGAGGCAGCCCTTGCACCAAAGCCTCGTGTTTATTCCCAAGTGCCATTTAACAGAAGCAGAGAAATGGTCGCGTCTTGCTCTGGGCTGAGATTTCTCAGAGGAGCCTGCAGGAGATGGGCCCCTACCCCGCTTGCTATTTAATTGCCTCTCTGCCTTGAGTGGCTGGCTCATGCATGCTAAGCAAAGCTCCTACCAGTGTGGTAGCCAGAAAGGCCCAGTTGGTGGGCCCTGACTTCGGGTGGGTGGACAAGAATGGAAGGACTGGGGGAAGCAGGACAGGAGCACCAGGGTGGAGCAGAGCAAGTCCCAGCAGTCTGGTCCCTTTCCCTGGCTGATTCACCAGACAGGCTGGAGAGGGGTAGGCCTGGGTGCCAGGCAGGTGGGCCCGGGCCCACCTGTAGCTACATCCCTGGCTCCTAATGAAGTCAGTGGGCATTCAGACTGCACTGGGCTCTAGGAGGAAACAGCAGATAATGGAGCTAAGACCCTTTGTCTAGGGTTCTACCAGCTCCTCCCCTACTTGTAAGTCAAAGTCTAAGAGGGAACATTTCAGAGTCGCAAATGACAGTGCTGTGCTAGCGACGGGCAGAGCTGGCGCCCTCCTCGGCTTTCGGGGGGGACAGTTTCCTGAGCACAAAACCCCGCGGCATGACCCAAAGTCTGACCGGATGCAGTAGAAGGCTGCTACCTGAATGTGGGCACTGACAAAATGCTCCGTGTGGCCACGATACACCCACTCCTTGGAGGTGATCTCCGCCTGTTCCGGGACAGCCCACTCGGGAGCCCTGCCGTCACAGTGATACCAGACGAGGATCATTCCATTCACTTCGCACGAGGGCCAGGTTTTAATCTTTGCGAAGTCCGGCACTGCGGAGGGGGAGAAAGCGGTTAGTGCAAAGCAGAGGTTGCCACTTCAAACGCTGCATCGTAGCTTTGCTGCGGCCCTTCCCCTCCCCCTCGCACAGAGAGGCAGAGGAGATGGACCCTGGGGACCCAAACAGGGTGGCTACACATTGATGGGCTTTTAAAATATGTCACTGAATTTTTGAAGCTTTGATTCAAATTAAATTGGAAGTTATGACACCCCATGTAAAGCTCCAGTTTGCTAAATAAAATAATTCTCCACAAGCAGCCCCCACATCTGAAGAGCTAAGTAGTATTCTTTTCCAATTACATACAGACTCAGATGGGGGAGAATCATTTTTCACCTAAGGTCAACTCAAACTACGTGAATAACATGTCCTTCAAAGAGTCATAAGTTCCAGAAGCGACCATTGAGTTCATGTAGTTTAACCTCCTGTAGAACACAGGCCAGAGAATTGGTCCAAAATAATTCCTGACCCAAAGCTGTTAAACCTCCCGTCTGCGATGGAGAATCCCGTAGGACCCCTAGTAAATTGTTCTAATGGTTCACTACAGTCACTTAAAACTGTAGGCCTCATGGCCAGTCTGATTTTTCTAGCTTCAGCTTTCGGCCACTGGATCATTTTAGACCTCTCTCTTTTAGACTGAAGAATCCACTTTTGAGTGCCTGTTTCCCAGGTAGATCCTGACAGACTTGAATCAAGTCATTCCTTAGCCGTCTTTCTGTTAGGTCAAACAGATTAAGTTCCTTAGTGTATCGCTGAGAGGAGGCTTTCAAACACTTTATTCCTCTCATGGCTTTTCTCTGAACCCAGGTGAAGTTACCCACATCCTTCTTGAACTCTGGACACGCTATTCCAGCAACGCCAGAGACTGAGGTAAAATAATTTCTCTGCTCCTCCTGGAGTTTCCTGTTTCGTCATCGAAGGATCGCATTAGCCCCTTCTGGCCACAGTGCTCAGCTGAATGAGTGTGTGGGGACGGAAGGGCAGCAGGCTGGAGGTCTGGGCGGAATGCAAGAGTGAGGGTTGGGGGGTTAGGATGGGCTCAGGGTGGCGGGTCCTATCTGGCAGGGCTTGCTTTCCTCCCAGCCACCAGCGGCCTTCTGCCGACCACCCAACTCTCCTGGCTGCCAAGAGCCTTCTGCTACCCTCCAGCCCGTGTGGCCCCAGGGGCCTCCCACTCCCACCCTGGTACTGCAGCCGAAGGCCAGGAGGAAAGGGTTTGGGGGCAGCGGAGCTATTTACCCGGTCTGGTAGCAGGCAAGATAGCGGAGCCCCACCGTGCTGGCCACTCCCTTGGTGGGGCAACTGCCCCCCAGTGGCCACGCTCATATTGCATTCTGTCCCCTCCCTTTCCATGTTATGGAAAACAGTCCTGGTCCTGGCACTTCCCATTTTCTTGGCACAACCAAACCCGGACCTTGCTTTCGATTCGGAGAAGAGGAAGCTGCCTGTCAAATTTGCTAGTCCTAGCTCTTACCGTTTAGGGGGAGTTCTGGAAAAGACAGGCTCCCAGACGGACAGATAGACATTTCTAAAACACACAGATCGATATGGAGACCTGTCCAGGGTGATGTTTCCGGAATGTTCTGTATAAGGACAGGGCACTGCCACGAGGGCTTGGTTGCAGTCGTGGGGAGGGGAGGAGAAAGAGGAGAATCACCTTTTTCAGCGTATGGGATTGTAGTGCATTTTCCGTCTTCTCCCCGGAACTGCCATCCATGAAACGGGCACTCGATACAGTCACCCACCACGCGGCCACCAACCGCCAGGTTAGCGCCCAGGTGTGGGCAATAGGCATCGACAACATGCGCTCGTCCATCCAGAGTCCGGAATACAGCCACCCGCTCCCCTGCACAGAGAGGTACAAAGATGCAGAGTTAGGCCGGGAACGGGGATCTCATTTGCAGGGTGTGGTCAATACGCCAGTCGCTGTGTCCCTTACAATACTTTCAGAACTGTAAAGTGTTCTCTGCAGGAGTTGATGCAGCAGGTGGAACACAAACAAGGCTTCCCACGAAGTATCCCAGGTGATAAGACAGACTCCGTGCTTGGCCCTCTTGACCTATAAGAGCTCATCTGTCCAGAGAATCAGAGCTCATCTTTCTGTCCCCACATCAAAACAGTCATTTTCAGGATTAGGAGACCAGGCTAGCAGTGCAATTTAATCCTTTATTAACTTTTCTCCACTATCATAGCGCCGTTTACAGTGAATCTGCATAAAATTAGCAATGCTGAAGCTAACAATGTCTACAGTTCGGTAGAGTCTAAAAAGGAATGCCTGATATAAGGTATGTAAGGGGTCCCCAACCCCAGTCTGGCATAAGCCACAGAAACAAGCCCTAGTAGATCTAATTCCTGAGAAGCAGTTCCTCCAAGCTATCGTGACTTAAAAGCTGGTTTTAAAACATAGCTACATATTCATAAAAAGTTTCTAAAGAAATGCAATTGTTGTGTTCTGCTTCAATGGATTTTTATTCAATGAAAATGGAAAAAAAAGGGCCAAGAAAGTATTTTCATTTTTAAAAGTTCACAGACGTTTTTAACTAATCATGGCCTTTCACATTTACATGCTCTTTTGCACTCAAGGAAGATGCAGGATACATTGTAAACAAGATTTTGATCAAGTCTGGCTGGAATTGGCCGACGGTCATACATCAGATGGACTGTATTGTGGTAGTTGTCTTCTATGGGAATAAGAGATGGGGCATGAAGCAAATACGTGACTGTTCTTCTAATGGCTTTGGCCAGGGCCGTTTTAAGACATACTAGTACAGGGGATCATGCTACTTGCCAGGGAAGATCAATACAAGATCAAATACAGCTCCCATTTAGGAAGGTTTAACCACAAATACCCATTCATGGGTTTACAAAAGTGAAGGGCTTATTGGGGAGGGAAGGGGGCTGGGGTGGGGAAGAGAGAGACAGGGTAGTAAAGTCTGATTAGGAAGAGGGGAGGTTTGTTTTAAAGACCAAAATCATACCTGGAGAGGCGTTCCCCTTGCCGTGTGGCCACTGGCTTAGAGTGGGGACTGAATTAAATGGGGAAGCAGGTGTCCGTGTGGCACAACTGAGGGGGTTTTAGACCCTCCCAGGAGAGAGCAGAGGGCAACCCTGTAAATACTGTTATGAGGATCTGGCATTGGCGAGCATGGAAGGCTCGGTGTGCCTGTCCCAGAAGCCACAGAACGCAGAGGAGAGAGGATTCAGGGTGTGCTGTTTGGCCACAAGATGGCACCACGTTGCAGCCCGACTCGAGAGGCTGACGAGGATGGGATGCCGAGCTGGCTGGATCTTTGTCAGAGGGGAAAGGATCCGGGTTCCTGGCAGGCTGTGGCCAGATGTTTGTCCAGGATTAGGGCAGGCCTGCGAAAGGTGTGAAAGAACCCCCCCTCCCCCCCCCAATCCAGTCCTCCAAGTAAGCATGCCCTGGCTGACCAGGGGAAGGCTGGGACTGATTTCCCCCTACTCGGGACCATGGGGGGTGCATTCACACCCTTGCAGTCCACATTTACCAAAAAAGCACCCTTCCCCCCAGAAATTCCTACCTATGGGCCTGAGGAGTGAGTCCCATACCCTTCCCTGTGATGTGTGTCAAGGGCATCCTGCCCTCTGCTCAACTGCTAGAGAAGGAAGGGGTCTCAGCCAACTCCTCTAATCCAGAAGAGCTCAAACTTTTTGGCCCGCAGCCCATCCTGCTCAACGCAGACCTTTCCGCGGCCCTCCAGCCAACCCCCAATGATGACAGAATGGGTGAGGAGGAAGGAGGGGTGCAAGGTCTGGACAGTAGGGAGGGTGCAGGAGCGAGCTGGGGGGGGGGCTCGGTGGGTGGTGTGTGTGATGGAGATGAGGGTCAGGGTCTGGGCATGGGAGGCATTTCCCTGGCTCTCATTGGCTGGGATTCTGGCCAATGGGAGCAGCGGGGGAAACCTTCAGGTGAGTGGTTTCCAGGCACGGCCATTCCCTCAGCCGGGGGGAGGGGGACCAGCAGTATGTGGAGCCGCTTTCTGCCCCCATAAGCCAGATCCAGCCCGCAAGGCTCCGGGCTCTCCCCTGCATGGGGAGCCTGGCGCTCGCACTCCAACCTCACAGGGGACTGCTGGGCAGAAGCACCAGTGCAGGCTCGCCCTGATGGAGGAGCCACCGCCAAGATGGTTGTGGACCACTAGTGGTCCGTGGCCCACACTTTGTGAACCGCTGCTCCAGCAGCCTCTCTTCCTAGCCCCCACAGCACAGGTGTTTTGCCGGTATTGTGACAGCATCGGCTCAGGAGATGGCAGGCAGGAGCATCCTCGTAGTGGTGGGCACTGGGTAATCAAGACAGGGTCATCGCCACCTCTTGGAGAGGCCTTGGATATTGCAGAGGGATTAGTGACACCAGAACTGAGCCCTGGAGGGCTCGTACGTGGCCCACGGCAAAACCAGGCACTGGAAAGCACCCACTGGCCAAAACAGACACCAGCACCTGGCCCACGCCCCCATCAACCAGCCTCTCAGGCATCTACAGCTGTGAAATGGGCATGTTACTTTTGTTCTAGAGATGTAGCACCGATAGCATCCGTGTGCGGCTCTGCAGCGTCTCCCCGAGCCGAGTGGGCATGGTCAGCCCCTGCATGCACAGGCCGACTGACCAAGAAGTCCCGGAGTTGCCGAGAGGCTCTGCGGATTAGCCTTGCTAGATCATCTCGGGCAAGGCCCATAACTCCCATTCCTGAGAACCGCCCCGGGAGCGAGTGGCTAACAAACACGTACCCAAGGGCGGAATTATTTGCCAAACTTGTCAGGGGGAACTTCCAAGATCTAAATCAGCAGCAGCTGTCAAAGGCAATCAATGCAGATAACATCTAACTAGCACCTGCTGGTAGTTTAATTTTAAATGGATGAAAAAATGTCTTCCTGCCTGATGGGAAAACTCTACCTACTCCACGTCCATTCATGTCAGCATGCTCCAGAGCAAGCTGATCCTACATTTGTTGGAGAGATTTTTGTAACATCAGGTGAAGAGCCATTTTCTTGAAGAGAAAGAAAACAACACCCAGCCCTGTTATGCTCAGCTACTGAGGTCAGGTTTACACTAGACCCAGCAGCTTGGCTTAGGGTATGCAACTCCAACAATGTAGAATACGTAGCTGCAGTCGGCTTACCTTCAGCCAAGCTGGGTGGCATCCGCACAGAGGTAGGCCAAGGGGAGCAAACGTGCAGTAGCAGGAATACTGACTACTGGCGGGGACACCCTCTGAGTTTGATTTAGAGTGTCTTCACTAGACTCGCTAAATCAAACTCTGGAAGATTGATCGCAGCAGTGCACAGTGAAGACAAGGCCTCAGAGTTGCTTCCAGAAACTGCTAGAGTTTTATATTGGGATGGTGCGACATTCGCCAAAATATACTGCAGCCCTTTCTCCAGTTTCATGTTTACTTCTTTGGATTGCTAAAGAGATACTGATACTGTTGGTTATGTAACCAACAGTCTTGCGTGCCTAGGTGTCGGAGATCAATCAAGCATGCTAATGAGGATGCCTGCCTAAATGTTGTGCCTACAGCAACTGGAAGTGTGTCAAATATAAGTCTGGCACTAAGTCAAACAGCTGCTCTAACAGAGACATCAGCATGCCTGGCACCACGAGGCATTCAGAGTACGTATGCCAGCTAGCTTGGGCTCGGGGGTAAGCAGACGCTGAACACAGCCCAGGGACCAGCTTTGGAAGCAAGCCTAGATCTTTGACCAAGGCGGAGAAAGACTTAGCAAGGGGAGAATCCAACCGGGCTACTCAGGACGCAGAGGGGGGCAATGACCACTGCACGCCACAGGAAGCAAAGTAGCATGCAGCTACCGGGAAGAAATATGAAGACTGAAAGCTTCCTAGCTGTAGAACTGGGCTACTCAACATAAGGCCTGTGGGCCGCATGTGGACTGCAGCCTGTTTGATTGCGGCCCAGGGTGCGGTTTGGGTTTACGTGGGGCTCAACACACCACCCCCAGGTGGGAGCCAAAACAAACAAGTACTCAATATGATGGTCTTCTGTTGATATGCGTTTTAGTAGTTAAATTCCTGGACTGTCATTGCT
>JANRFK010000975.1:2032465-2045749 GCA_030068395.1 Apalone spinifera | reverse complement strand
CCCCTTCTATCTATCTATCTATCTATCTATCTATCCCCACCCCCTGTATCTAGCTATCTACCCCATTGACTGTCTGCTGGTTTGATCATTGTCTGGTGGTTGGATTTCAGACAGATAGACAAGACAAAGGGGATGCCATTGTCATCTTCAACCATGATGACTACATCAATGAACCCAACCAACAACTCTCTGGTGCCACCTACTACAAAGAGCTGAAAAGGCCTCCCACTCTTCCCCGCCCCAGCACAATTCACGCAGAAATTTAATGATACAAACAACTCTGATGTGTGCTCCAGCCCCCTCAGCATTTTCGTTGCCCTCCGCTGGACCCTCCCCAATCTGTCCTCCTTTCTGTAGTGGGGGGACCCCAAAACAGGACGCAGTCCTCCAGATGTGGCCTCCCCCGAACCGAATAGAGGGGAACAATCACTTCCCTAGATCTGCTGGCAATGCTCCTCCTAATGCAGCCCAATATGCCGCTAGTCGTCTTGGGGACACAGGCGCCCTGTTGATTCATCTCCAGCGTCTCATCCACTGTAACCCCAGGTCCTCTTCTGCCGAACTGCCACTTAGCCAGTCGGTCCCCAGCCTGTAACAGTGCTTGGGATTCTTATAGAATCATAGAATCCCAGGGCGGGCAGAGACCTCAGGAGGTTCCTGAGTCAAGCGCCCTGCCCAAGGCAGGACCAACCCCAACTAAATCATCCCAGCCAGGGCTTTGTCAGGTTGGGACGTAAAAACCTCTAGGAATGGAGATTCCACCCCCTCCCTCGGGAACCCATCCCAGGGCTTCACCACCCTCCTAGGGAAAGAGTTTTTCCTAATATCCAACCTAGACCTTTTTTTAAATTATGCTCCCCCTCCCCCAATCTTGTGTCGAAGGCTGATTTTCAATAGTTTGCAGTATTAGTGAGGTAGCTGCTCTCCTACATATGAAATTCTGACCCAGAATTGAGTCAGCTACAAATGATTTAGCACCGGGTTCCCCACGAACATGCGGTGCACAAGAGGTGAGAGGCGGCTCTCTTCTGCCAATGCTCTGGTCCCGACATAAGTGGCTCTCCTCACCAACTCCTACCTCTTGCAGTTCCTTTCATGCTGAGCAGGTGTACTATGGCCTGGCTACTCTTCCTCCATCCCAAGGGCTGGACTCTTCACTTGTCTTTCTTGAACCTCACCAAGTTTCTTTTGACCCAATCCTCCAATTTGTCCATGTCACTCTGGACCCTATACCTGCCCTCCAGTGTATCTGTCTCTCTTCGCAGCTTAGCGTCATCCATGATCTTGCTGAGGGTGCAAGCCATCAGAGCACTACATTGTTAATGAAGATATTAAACAAAACTGGACGCAGGACTGACCCCTGGGACACTCTATGCGGTACCAGCTCCCAGCTAGACACAGAGCTATTGATCACTCCCCGTTGAGCCTGATCATCTCACCAGCTTTCTGTGCACCTTATAGTCCGTTCATCTAAGCCATCCCTGCTGGCAAGGATTCTGTGGGAGACCACATCAAAAGCCTTGCTAAAGTCAAGGTATATCACATCCACCGCCTTCCCCATGTCCAAAGAGCCAGTTACCTCGTCATAGAAGGCAACCGGGTGGGTCAAGCAGGACTTGCCTTGGCGAATCCATGTCGACTCTTCCTGGTCACCTTCCTCTCCTCCAAGTGTTTCAAAATGGATTCCTCGAGCACCTGCCCCATGATTTTTCCCCAGATCCTCCTTGTTCCCCTTTTAAAGATGGGCACTTCCTTTGCCTTTTTCCTATCATCCAGGACCTCCCTGATCATCCCGAGTTTTTAGAGATAATGGCCGGTGACTGTAATCACCTCAGCCAACTCCCTCAGCACCCTCGGATGCGTTAGATCCGGCCCCACAGATCTGTGTGTGTCCAGCTTTTCTAAACAGTCCTTAACCTGCTCGTTCACTGCCGAGGGCTGCCCGCCTCCCCCCCATACTGCGCTGCACAGTGCAGCAGTTTGGGAGCTGACCTTGCCTGTGAAAACTGAAACAACAAAAGTCCTGAGTGCTTCCGCTGTTCCACGTCATCTGTCACTAGGTTGCCTTCCCCATTCAGTGTGGGTCCCACACCTTCCCGGACCTTCTTCGTGTTGCTACCATATGTGTAGCAACCCTTCTTGTTCCCCTTCCCATTCCTTGCTAGCTGCAATTCCAGTTGTGCTTTGGCCTTCCTGACTACACTCCCACATACTTGATCAATATATTTACACTCCTCCCTAGTCATCTGTCCAAGTGTCAACTTCCCTTTTGTGTTCAAGCTCTCAAGAGATCTCTCTGTTAAGCCAAGCAAGTTGCCTGCCAGATTTGCTATTTTTGTCTGCACACCGGGATGGTTTGTTCCTGCACCCTCAATAACGCGTCTTTAAAATCCAGCCAGCTCTCCTGGACTCCTTTCCCCTTCATCTTAGCCTCCCAAGGGATCCTGCCCATCAGTTCTCAGAGGGAGTCTGTATCTGATTTTCTGAAGTCCAAAGTCCATATTTTGCTGCTCTCCTTTCCTCCTTTCCTCAGGATCCTGAATTTTCCCATCCCATGGTCACTGCTGTCCAGGTTACCACCTATGTCTACTTCCCCAACCAGTTCTTCCCTGCGTGTGAGCAGCAGGTCACCCTAAGCATGGCCCCTATTTGGTTCCTTCAGCACTTGCTCCAGGAAATTGTCCTCAATACTCTCCAAAAGCTTCCTGTGCCCTGCTGTACTGCTCTCCTAGCAGATAAGTCCCCCATGAGAACCAGGGCCTGTGCTCTGGAAACATCTTTTAACTGTCCGAAGAAAGCCTCGTCTACCAGAACCTCCTGGTCTGGTGGTCTATAGCATGCTTCCACCACGCCGTCACTCTTGTGAACCGTGAAATTCTCTGGAACACACCCATTGCAGCAGCAGCTTCCTGGACACCAGGGTCAGTTTCAACAATAGAAGCCTGCAGACAGCTACGTGCAAGACACAGATCAGCCCACCTACCATCAGAGATCCAGTACCCCCCCTCAGCCACACTGAGATATCTGCTACCTACAGCCCAACATGCAGAAACACAGTCTCGACTCAGGAGAAAGTCTGGCAAACACGCCTTCATACCCTTCAGACCACTGTCGCCAAGCAAGGCCCCTCCACCACAAAACAGAACAGGGAAAAAAGCCTCCGCCAGCAGTTACCACATAGGAACTCATAGAGGGTACCACCAAACAATGAACGCTCATTCCTGATGGGGACTCCCTCCGCCCCCCCCGGATGGAATCTTTCCCAACCCCCTCTCCTGGCCTTCAAGCAAGCAGCCCCAGATCCTGCCAGGACAAAGTTGAAACAATATCTCCATTGCTACATTGATCAACACCTTTCAAGACCTGTGGGTCCTACCCATGCCTATCACTATGTGGGGCACCTCAGCCAGTGCATCAAATACCCCAACATCAAAAAAGATCGCTTGGCATTGGAAAAAGTTCCGAAAAGGGCAACAACAATGATTAGATGGTTGGAACTGCTGCCATATGAAGAGAGATTACGAAGACTGGGCCTTTTCAGCTTAGAAAAGAAGAGACTAAGGGGGCATAGGATAGAGGTCTATAAAATCATGGCTGATGTGGAGAAAGTGAATAAGTAAAAGTTATTTACTTGCTCCCATAACTCAAGGACTAGGGGGGGTCACCAAATGAAATTAATAGGCAGCAGGTTGAAAACGAACAAAAGGCAGTATTTCTTCAGCAGTGCACAGTCAACCTGTGGAACTCCCTGCCAGAGGATGTCATGAAGACCAGGGCTTTAACAGGGTTCAAAAAAGAGCTAGATACATTCATGGAGGACAGGCCCATCAATGTCTATTAGCCAGGATGGGCAGGGATGGTGTCCCGAGCCTGTTTGCCAGGGGCTGGGAAAGGGTGACAAGGGAGGGATCACTTGATGCTTCCCTGTTCTGTTCACTCCCTCTGGGGCACCTGGCATTAGCCACTATGGGAAGGCAGGACACTGGGCTACCTGGAGCTTTGGTTTGACCCAGTCTGGCTGTTCCTTTATTCTTATGCAACAGCGATGGTGGGTGCAGAGGTGAAAGGAAGCTAGTGTGCCCCCAAGGCATCGCTCTGGCAAGATAGCAGCTGGCTGTTGCACTTGATTGGAGAGGGGCGGGCGGCACACTCTATCCTGGCTCCTGGGGCTTCCTACAAGCTGCCGCACTGGGCAGCAGGCAGCCAGGCAGGTGAAAGGGACTGGTTGAGGCTGCCCTCCCATCCGGGACTCCCCAACCCTGAACCCTCTCCCCTGGATACTGTTTTGGGAGTATGGAGGCTGCAGCCGCACGTTCGAGGTCACTGCTGCGCTTCTTCCCTTTCTGCTGACTAAGGAGCAGGGGGAAAGTGCCCAGTCTGCTGCATTCCTATCCCTCCTGGCTGCCCAAGGGCGGGGCAGAGGTGCAATGCAGCATGCTGGCATGCAGGAGGCTCTGGGAGGCAGGGAGGATAGGGGGTACTTGGGGGAGAACAGGAGGGGGCAGGAAGAAGTGGAGCAGGAAGTGGGGGCAGCGGGGGATGGGAAGAGTCACAGTGGGCTGGAGGGTGTGGGGGAAGGGATGGAGTGGGGGGTGGGGCAGGGATCAAGTCCCCCCGCAACTCCTAAAGATGGCACCCAGCGTCAGCTGGCACAGGCCCGCCATGGGTGGCTTATTGCAGTGTAACATACCCTGAGCTGGGCAGAACTGCCCAGCGTGGGCAGCTCCCAGACTCTCCATTCTTGGCTCCTCCCCGGCCGGTTACTGATCCCTTCCCGGCTCTGCCAGAGGGGTGTGTCCTTCTCCATTTCCTCCTTGCCGCCATGCCCCGCAGCCCTTCGGGCAATGCCCTCTTGCATGCAGCCCCAGCCCTTCCTGCCCAAACTCGTCCCCTGGCAGAACCACGGTGCACCTCTCATTCGCCTTTTGCTTTGCCCAGCACCATGGAAATGCTGCTGCTATGGCATCTCCCTCCTCAGCTCCGGCCAGTAAACCCTCTGGCTTAGATCCCTGCTCCCATCCGCAGGCCCGTCTCTGCTTTCCTTCCCCCGCGCTCCTCTCAACACTCGCTCCCACACAGACCTTTCTGTGGGCCTCCCTGGATGACAAAATGGGTGCAGGAGGGAATGGGGGGGTGAGGTCCGGGCAGCAGAGAGGGTGCAGGAGCGGGCTGAGGGTGGAGGTCTGGGTGGGCTCAGCGTGTGTGACGGGGTTGGGGGTCTGCGCATGAGTGGGATGGGAGGTGTTGACCTGACGCAGCGCCCCCCCATCACTCCCATTGGTGGGATTTTGGCCAATGGGAGCAGTGGGGAAAGCCTGCAGGTGAGCTGTTTCCGAGTGCTGCCTCTCCCCCAGCCGGGGGCAGGAGGAGCAGCAGTGCACGGAGCCGCTGCCTCCCCCCAGGAGCTGCATCTGGCCCGCAGGCTCAGGGCTCCAACCTCGCAGGCTAGTGCGGGCCTGGAGTGCTAGCACGGGCTCCCGCTGCAGGAGGGTCGCGGACCACCAGCGGCCTGTGGACCACACCGCTGCTCTAGCTTTATGCTTCCTTCCTCTCTTCCTTCCGCTCCCAGTTATTGCCCGGCTGCGCACGTCCCTTCCTTACACCCCCACCCCAAAAGCCATTGCTTCCGGGCAGGAGGAGATCGAAGCTGGCTTGGGCACTTTACGTGTGCTGCCGTCACCGCGCGGGTTGCAGCATGGACAGACCCCCAGACCAGCAATGCTCAGGGGCAGAGAACGTGAACAGGGGTTTGGGGCTAGACCCTAACCAGTGCAAATGGGTCTCCCTCCATTGACCTCGAGGTGGTTCCACCGAGTTACCCCGGCTGGGGAGCTGTTGGTCAGGTCCCAGGGACATTATGGGGCTGGAAACGTGAGTTCACATACAATAATATCGTCACCTCGGCCATCACATCAGCCCTGCTTTGCCGGGAGAAGAGAACGCAGCTGCTCAGACCTATTTTAGCCACGTTGCTTCACGTCCTTACCTGTGAGCTGAGCATTCTCCCGTGCGCCCCTTCCCTCCCCCGGCTTTGTGATCTGTGTGCATGCTTGGCAGGCAGCTGGCTGATTTGTTCTGTGTTTCGACTCCCTCTCTCTGTCTGTCTCTAGCGCTCTGGCGCACTGAATCCCAGCTGACCACTTTGTGTGTAATAGTCCTCAGAGGGGAATTAGAGGGTTGTATTAAATGTGCGGTTAAATAAATCGCATTACCTAGCGTGCCTGCAAGAGAGAGGCTTCTCTTTAATCAGCAAATCCACCAGAGCGAGGCGCTTAGCTTGCCAAGCGGTGCGTTTCCATTCCGAGGAATCCCCAAACATAACCCGCTCTTCCCATTGGCAAGGGCTTCAGTCGAAGGGCAGAGGCAGCCTTTTCACTTGCCCCCTTCTCCATCCACCAACCCCCCCGCATCGTGTGTGGCTCCCGGATGGTTTGGTTATTTCTGTCTCCTGGTGTCTGAATGCCCCGACCGGGCTAGCCCTGGGCTACTTAGTGTCTAGCCAAGACAAGGAAATTCACATTTCATGATTGTTCTGCTGCTGTCAGATAACGTTTGTATCATGTGTCCTGTATCCTACAGGTCTATGCAATATTAGTTAGTCACCCACCTGCTCCAAATGATCACCTAACACCAACACCCGTCTCATACACAGCTGGCTTCTACAGGATTCCTGTCATTGGTCTGACAACACGCATGTCTATATATTCCGATAAGGTAACTGATGCATGCTTCCTAGTACATATCTCATACATGTGGTGTAAATGAAGAGCGTCCATCAGAAGTGACTAATGATTTCTATACTCCTTTCTCCAGAGCACATCTCTCCATCTCTCTCTCTCTCTCTCCCCTCACATGCCACCGCCCCCTCTCTCTCTGTCCTCTCCAGAATGATCGGACGCCTCTCGCTTTTTCTCTCCTCTGGCTCTCTCTCAATACCTTGGCTTTCCTGTCTCACAATGGTGACCTACATATGGCTGGATCATTTCGGCAGCGTGTCTCTCTCTGGCTGCTGGCTTCACAGCTCTGTAGGCAAATCAAATTCTTGGGCTAACTCCTGAGCTGCTGACTGTGACAGCTGGCTACCTCCTGGGTGGTCCCTGGATGCTGGAGGAACAGCAGAGATGGAGGAGGAGACTCATCCTGCCTCTTTTGGTCTTCAAGGCTGTTTGGTGTTGTTCAGGCTGGGTGTGACTGGAAGTTACCACCGCTAAGGTGACTTTTCCTCGGGTTTGAGAGAACACCCGGCCTGCCAAGAAATACCAAGTCCAGTTGCAAACTGAGCTCCCTGTCCCTGGGACACTTTGGGGTGGTCACTTTGAGATGAGGCGGCCAGGCTAGGAAGAGGTGCCATTCATATCTGACATATTTTGAGGGTCTCAGTTGCCTTCTTGCCTAGGGTTTGTGCTGGCTTCCTGCAGAGAGGTGAGTTGGGTACCTCTGGCCATGTGCCAGGACGAGGGGGGAGTACAGTGGGGGTGGCTCCTTCGTGAGTCACTTCAGGGCTGCCCTCGCCCAGTGTCCTTTTGGAATGGCAAAGGAGTACCACAGAGTCCTTGCAGGTGACGGCTAGCTTAGGGCTCTCGGTGGCTATGAGCCAGGGTGGCCAGGGATGCAACCCCATTCTCCGGCTGTCCCTCGTCTCCGTTTGCCAGAAGCCAGGAATGGGCAACCGGGGATGATCACTGGGGGCGTTCACTCCCGCCAAAGCACCTGGCACGGATGGCAGGCTGGATACTGGCCGAGATGGAATTATGACCGGTGTTCACAAAACCAATACACGTTCCGACACCCAGGCTAACGCTTACCAGAGATCCGCCCTCAGTCTTATGGGCCCATGAGAAGTTCCGACTTTCCAATCCTTCCACAAGGACAGGACAGGAGGCCCTGGCTGTTTCCTGGATCTGAAGAAAGGCTCTGTGCCCGCTTGAACTCCAGCCTCCAGACTATTGAAATCCAATCGTCTCTCCTTTGTCTGTCGGCCACTGGAGAGCCCAACATTTTGGAAGGGTTGAGAAACCTTGACCTACTAAGGCCCTATAAAACTGATCGGTGTCACCGGTAAGCAGGTCGCCACGTTAGTCTGTATCTGCAAAACCAGCAAGGAGTCCCGGGGCACCTTAGAGACTCACGGGTTTCTTTGGGCATCAGCTTGCGTGGGTAGAATCCCACTTCATCACTGGTAAGCTTTTATCATGTGTGTAGGTTCTTGTATTGGGTTTCATGGGTGTTCTTTGTGATGCTGTTACCTTAAGAATAAATGTGCGTGCTTAGAAGAAGCAGTTGTCTATCACGCTTTACAATCAGAAACATGGTCAACAATATTATTGACAGTGAATACCAAGCTCAGCTCTGCTTCTTCTAGGCCACACATTCAGCCGCCCCATGCACAGGACTAGCCCCAGAACACAAGCGTGTCTGACAACTTGGTTTCTCCACCAAAAAGGGGAATTCCAGACTGCAGAGGCCAACTAAAGCTTTGAGGGCCAAAAGCCTCTTGCTACGAGTCACCAGAAATGCCTGCGGGGTGAGACTTCTGGGCCTGGCCCTGAACTTGTGGAGCTGAGTGCTCTGTGAGACCTAGGTGGGCAAGCATGAGCTGCAAAAGTCTATGTCTAGCCTTTGTTGTTCCTTACAGAGCATCCACCTCTCCTTCCTGCGCACTGTCCCGCCCTACTCTCACCAGTCCAATGCCTGGTTTGAGATGATGCGCGTATACAACTGGAATCACATCATCCTCATCGTCAGCGACGACCACGAAGGTCGCGCCGCCCAGAAGAAGCTGGAGACGCTCCTGGAAGAGAGAGAATCCAAGGTCAGTATCGAACCATTGTTGTGTCGTTTTGTTAAAGAGCAACAACAAAACTAGGAGGCTCAGGCTGTTGTTTGTATGTAGATTCCTGTATGTAAAACACCTTTTTCTTTCCATTGTAACATGGCTAACATTATGCTTAAAGCATCAACAGTGTCTGACTAGTACCTGACAGAACTTTGTACTTTATTCATTTCACTTGCTTTGCCATGGTCAAAATCTCCTACGTGTAAATCGACTACCAAACAAAGGGCAGAATAACCTGGAGCTCTGCAAATACCTCGCCCGGGCAAGGCCCACCCAGGGAGGGAACCAATCGCGCAGCTTAAGGAAAGTGCCCGCCCCCGTTTGCACTTCCCAAGGGTACAGTGCAGGCTCGGCAGAGCCAATTAGGAAACAGAGTCCGAAGAGCAGCTTTTTGATTGGCCAACTGGCACTTGCTTAGGGGGTTAGGCGGGAAAGGGGAGTCGGTGTGCAGTTGTACAATGGTACAGAGCCTTCTCCCTCCCTAGAGGTGTTTAGGTCCCTGCTGGACCAAGCCCTGGCTGGGCTGATTGAGTTGGGTTGGTCCTGCTTTGGGCAGGGGGCTGGACTCGATGACTCCTGAGGTCTCTTCCAACCCGAGGATCCTGCGATTCTACGATAACGTGCCCCCTCCACACAGTCTCAGCTCTTGGGCTGTCGTTATATGCCCAGACCCATCCCCACTGATGCACACGCTAAACATGCTTCCCTGACATGCACTGCACCTAGTTTCCGTGTCAAAGGGGCGCATCACCAAGTCCAGCCTAGTCAAGGTTCTCCAGGTGCATCGGGGGCTGGGGGAGCCTGAGCTGCATTGCTAAACGGGAGCAGGTACATATAAGACGGGAAGCCCCGGGGCTGCAGTCCTACTCGGAGATGTTTCCGAGGTAAAGCCTTCTCTACGACTGGCCTGTGGGAGCGACCATTCCCATCCACCGGCAGGGGTAGGCTCAGGCCCATCTCAGGTAGGACGCGGCCAAACCTCTCACCACTACATTCCTGCCTGCCCGGCAGCCCCGGTGAGGGATTCCGCTCTGCGCTTGTGCCTGGCGATGCCTGTAATTTGTTAGTGTCCGGGTGTAACAGCAGCGGCTGGGCCGCCCGCCAGTTGTGGCCGAGCAGGCGGTGGATTGGTAGACACAGCTGTGGCTTGTGGTGGCTGCTTAGAATCAGAGAGACCTTGGTGTTGGGAGGCGCCTCTTCTAGCTCATGCCCATTTCTGCAATGGCCCGGCACCGAATGAGCTCTCCATAGGCCATCCCTGGGTGCATCCTCTCAGCATGGGCTATCCCCACTGATGGGTCCACTGAGCTTCTTCCATGGCCCAGAGGGTCCTCAGAGTCCAGCATTCCCCCCCGAAGAGGAAGCCCATGGGTTCCTTGCGGCAGCAGATTCATAGACTCCTAGACTTGGAGGTCAGAAGGACTATCCGGATCATCTAGTCTGGCCTCCTGCACTTCACAGGCTGCAGGACCTCCCCCACCTGCCCCTCAGACAGACCCCGACCTCTGCCCACGTGAGGGAAACCCTCCAATCATGGTTTACAGATGTCACATTACAGAGAAGCCACCACTGACACTAGCTGAAACCTGCTGCAGGTGAAAAATATCCCAGGGTCTCTGCCCATCTGCCACAGAGGAACATTCCTTCCTGACCCCAAATATGGGGCTCAATTAGACCCTGAGCTCGTAGGCAAGACCCTCGCAGGCAGATACCTGGGAAAGAAGCTCTGAACCCTCCCTGTACAGCTGCCAGGGATTTTGCACCGGCTCATTGATTCTTCCTTGGGGTGGCATTTTTGCTGAGACCTCCCACGTTGGGTCCAGCTCACCCGCCTCATTATGTTCCCGCCCTCTGTTCCCGAGGGCGTTCAGGGTCAATGTCACCCTCATTCTAAGCCAATGTGCTTGTGTCCCCAGCCTCAGACATTCCCCCTACAACTTCCATGCTGTTGTCTCTGTTCTGCTCCCGGCACTGTCCTTGGGCTCAAGCAAAGAGAACATCCCACCCACTCATGGCCACATTCTGGTCCTTTGTCACCTCTTGCCCCCAAGGGGGTGCTGCCCCCGCTCTGTGTCATCCTCTTTGTCAGCTGATCTCTTGGAAAGGGGAGACACTACACCTTGGCCTGCACTGGCTTTGAGCTGAATACATGACACGCCCCTGTGTCTTCTGCGGCCACGACGCTGTTACCGGTGCCTCCTTCAGACAGTGGGTCCCGTCTCTTGGATGATAGGCTGTCTCCTCCTTTGCCCCGCTGTTGGCAACTCTGAGGCTGTCCTCCTTCCTTTTCCTTTTCCATGGACTAGTTTGCCTTAGTCTGCTGTGGACTAGTCAGCGTGCATGATGCTCTAGAGCAGGCGGATCGGTTCCAAGTCTAGAAGGGATGCTTGTGACGATCTAGGCCGACCTGCATAATGTTGGTGATAGGTTGGGTTCTGCACTTCTCCCCCAGTCTCTCCTGGTTCTACTTGCCCTTCTTATCAAGGAGGGCTTGCTCCCTGGGCTTTTGTCCAGTTCCTTTCATGTCCATGGCCTGCGCCCTGCCTTGGTCCTGTCTCCAACCATACAGACCGGACATGGACCCGGTGCAGAAAGGAGAAGCTGCTGCCAAACCATGGAGCATTGCTGCCATCTGTCTGGGAAGGCTGAGTATTCATGGTGACTGTTCATTGTAAAATTCGTCTTCATGCCAACCCCGCAGTCCCTTGCACTTGGGGACTGAAACCTCTGGTGGCAGAAATAGGATTTCCAGTCACATGTCACCTGAGAGCCTCAGATTGTCCAGTCAGGCTCTGAGCGTTACCCTGTGACGGCGCGTCGCGGGACCCCCGATCCTGCACCCCTGTAGCAGCAAGATGAGTCTCCGCCAGCCAGTAGAACAGGGGGGTTTATTGCTTCTCCAGGGCACAGCACAGCCTAGACGTGATGTGGTTACAGGGATCAGGGCCAGGCCGCCTCAGGCCCCTTGGGGTGGGGTCCACCGCCCCCCTCAGCTCCCAGTACTCAGCTTAGTCTCTTCTCTCCACGTTTTTCCAGACAAGACTGCCCAGCTCCCAGGCCCTGCCCCCCAGCCAGGTGGCCGTCTCCGCCTCCCTTCCTTTGTCTCTCCTTCAGGGAAGAGCCTTGTTATCTGCTCAGGCTGGGACGAGGTGTCTGGGTCAGTACCCGTGGGTGACTCAGTGGGAATCCCACATCACAGCGCAGGGGAACCCCGGGTTACAAAGCAGACGGCCCCCCACTGCATCACTTACCCAAACACTCTTTTGGTGCCTGAATAAGTTAAACACGGGCATTTATGCCTGGCATTCCTGACTTCTCTGGGCCCAGCCGAATTTCAGGTTTGGGTCAAGTCCATCTATAAGGACGATCAGCCCCATCGAGCTGGTCTTTGTCACACGGAGGCACTCGGCCTGCTGCGAGCAGTGCAAGTCATTTCAATTAGCACTTCAACACTAATCGGTGCTGATTAGCGATTGTTCAAGATTGCAATAAATTCCCCCCACAGACATTTGCATTGGTAAGTGACTCTGTTCCGACTGTGCCTTGGGTCTGTTGTGCTGCCGTTCTGTGAGCGTGCCAGCAAAGCAGCATGCTGGAAGGCACCTCTGGGCAAACTACTGCTTCTAAGCAAATGCTGGAGAAAAGTTCTGGAAAGTGGATTTTTAATTTGTGACAGTGAGTCTTTGCTTCAAACGCCTGAGTCTAAGAGACAGAAATGTAGCCGTGTTGGTCTGGTGTAGCTGAAACAAAAACCAGGACTATGTAGCACTTTAAAGACTAACAAGATGGTCCCACGAAAGCTCATCACTTAATAAACCAGCTTGTTAGTCTTTAAAGTGCTGCATAGTCCTGGTTTTTGTTTGAGTCTAAGAGATACACTCACCAAACAGGAGCCAGCTACTAAGAGAGACACTCACCCAGTCAGGAGCCAGCTGTAGAGCCTACAACCCATGCATCCCCTCCGCACATTTTAAATCTCAAACGAGGGGACCAGGGGCTGCACAGAAATGCTTTGATTAGTTAATGCAAGATGGTGGCAATCAATCAGCCCATGGACCCTGCACCCAGAGGTGAAGCTGGCTAACGGATGAGCCACATGGAACCATGCGAGGGGTTCTGCTGTTCTGTGGGGCGTCCCGCAGGGACGTAGAGCAGCTAATGGGATAAGTGATGGAAATTAAGGCTAGGCAAGATGAGGGTTGTAGGTTTGGCATTTTGCATCAAAACTCAATGGCTGGGCCCAGTAGATTCAGGACACAGCCTGGGTTCTGAGGGCAATGGTGACTCATATCATGGGAATACCATTTCCCGTTAAAAGCATTAACGGGAGGGCCAGGTCCTGCCCCTGGGGTGGGTTGCAGCGGGGCCCCATCCTGCACTCACCTGCAGTGGCGGTAGCTGTTCCTCAGGGACACCCTCCTGCTACGCCCCCAGCAGGCATGCGTGAG
>JANRFK010000975.1:1955556-1965854 GCA_030068395.1 Apalone spinifera | reverse complement strand
TGTGGGGCGTAGGGGGCTGCAGTGCCCGTGCTTTGCTATCGCAGGCGAGGCTGCTCCGGGTGAGGCCTTGGAGCTCCACTCTTCCGAGTGCTAGCGCCCCGCCCGTCAGCAGAGCCCAGCGTTACTCGTAAGGAAGGCGCACAGGCCCTGGGACCCGCACAATGGCCGGGTTATTGCAGAACCAGCGTCCCGTCCGAGCGGCGCGTGAGGGCCCCGTCTCAGCAGTCTGCTCCCCATGGCCCCCACCAAGGGTGACAGCTAGTACCCGGCCCCCCATTTACAGCCAGCAAGCAGCGTCCCTAGCACCCTGGCTGTTTCACGACAGCATCTCTCACCCAGTGGTACGAGTTCCCTGAGGGGGACTTGAAAGAAGTCTGGGGCTCCGTCAACACAACTCACACCTGGAGAAAACTAAATGTTTGTGTTAAGTGTCACAGCGCTTTATTATGTTTGTACTTTTTACAGCCAAAAATTTCATCGCCCGCCCGGCTCCCATTAAGTTGTTTAAACAAATGTGTGGCGATGGCAGAAAAAAATGGTGTGTCTGAAAACTGTAGGTACTGGGGGTACTTCTAATTTTTTTAAATTTTTTTTTGAAAAGGGGTTCTTTATAAAAAAGGGTTGAGAAACACCGTTATACGAAATCTGCTTGTTACCTCGCCTGCGGCCTGAGGTCGTGGATAAAACACCCCGGTTCATTATGTGATCAACCCATCTTGTACTAGGGGTGACTGCTGGGGAGCAATACAAGGGGCGCATCAGCCTCGTGACTGTCCCCCGACGTGACTCCTCTCTGTGCCACCCTTAGCCCCTCTTCCTGCCCCCACCTCACCCCAACTCCATCCCCCACTGTCCCTCCCCCTCCCATCTCTTCCCCTAAGCTCTCCCCCAAGCAACATGGCCCGGGGGACTAGCAGGACACACGATGCTGGGTGCAGAGGTCAGGGCCTGCCCACACTCAGCAGCGATGGCGGCAGGAAACGGAGCTGCCCGGCCCCAGACCGCTCACTCCAAGGACTCCAAGCCGTGTCGCTCCACTTCCGGCCGCCAGTGAGTGCAGGGGGCGGTTCCACCCCTTCTCCCAAGCCTCCTCCCCAAAGCAGCGTGGCCGGAGCCCGGTCACTGTGCATCCTGCTACTGCTGCCGATGAGTGAGGCGGAAAGCGCCCCTCAAAGCGCCGGGCCTGGGGCGGTTGGATGAAGCATCCTATGGATGGGACATTGCCCGGCTGCTGGCCCCCGGTGCCCCCAAGGCATTTGGGGCACATAACACTTCATGTACTGCCCAGTGTCGCCCCCTCTCGGATGTAGCTGCACTCGCAGGAATATATTTACATACCGATGTCGGGCTCGTGCGATCACCGGAACCGTGCTGGGCTCAGACACCGAGCTGCCTTGGGGTCCCGGCCCTTGGGTCAGGCTTAGGCCTTGCACCCGGCCCGTGGCCCAGGCTCCTCTGATCTGCGTTCCCTTTTTGGCTTCTGTGGGGAGGATGTTCCCCCCAAGCCAGACAGGCGTCGCCTCCTGTTTCAAGAGGTGCACTCCTCTGCCTGCGCCCGCTCCGCCTTGCCCTACCAGCCACAAAGGAAACTCTGCCTGGCCCAGCCACCTTCATCCCACCCGTGCGCCTGGGCACCCATCCAGCACTCCCCCAACAGGGCAGCTGTGGGGCTGGGCCCACCTTCCCGCTCCAGGCATTGCAAGGGTCTCAGGTTTGGCCAGGCCACGTTCCCTGCGTGGGGGGCTGGGCCCAGCTGCTGTGGGTGTTTCTGTGGGTTCAGTGCTGAAGCCCCCACCTACAGCCCTGGCAGGCTAACCGGCAGGGAGACAGAGTCCATCCCTCTCAGGCAGGCTCGAACGAGGAGGGCCCACCAGGGAGCCACGGCCCCGTGGGATGATCTAGGTGGCTGAGAGGACTGCAGGCTCCAGGCCCAGGGAGTCGACAGGGCTCGATGACTCTCTCTCCCCAGGGGCTGCAGCGGGGCAGCCCGCTCTCAGAGACGCGGTCTGCCCTGCCCAGCCACGATGGAGTCTCTCTTCCCCCCCTGCGAGCTGGGAACGGCCTGGCTAGCCCTCAAAGGCCGCCACGGCCCCGCAGCACACACACTGGCCGCAGCAGCGGCTTCGGGGGAACTGCGGCTGGGGCATCGTGTCCTGACAGAGTCCCACGGGCTGCTGGGTGACCGGCGCCTCTTTGGCGGGCGCTTTGAAGGAGGAGTCGGACTCCGGCCGCCCGGCCGCCCGGGGCTGATCCTTCTCGGCCTTCACCGCCAGGAAGGTGGGCAGGTCCAGGTCAAGCATGGCAATGCCGCCGCGGGGCGTGGGCGTGCTCTGGCGGCACTGTGGGCAGGGGATCCACCGCTGCTCGTTGGCTACGGCGTCCAGGCGCTTGAGGCAGGCCTGGCAGAAGGTGTGGCCGCAGTAGAGCCGGCGCGGGAGCCTGCTGGACAGGTTGTAGGAGGAATAGCAGATGATGCAGTCGATCTTAGGGCCACCTTGGCTGGGAGGGAGGGGGTCAGCCTCAACTCCAGGCTCCGTGTCCTCCGCGCTGTCCCTGCCAAGGGCCTGAGACATGCTGGGGAGGGGCAGGAGAGTGGGTCAGAGACTTGGAGAAGGGCTGCAGAGAGCAGCCTGGGCGTGGATGAAGGGCCAGGCCAGCAATGGCACGGGGGAGAAAAAGCCGCTTTGGGTCAGGAGCTGCCAGCCAGGCAGGATCTTAGCTGTGCTGGGGTGACCTGGCAGCCAGGGGTGACCCCAGCTCTGCTGAAGTGGGGCAGGTGGGACTCAGATGGTCGGGCTAGTAGGGCCCCGGTTGCTCTGGACCGTGAGGCAAGACCCCAGCTGCTCCAACTCAGCCCAAGGCAGAGCGGGCAAAGAACACAGGCTTTCTGGCCAGGGCGTGGGGGGGAGATGTGGGGCGCCCCAGGGCAGAGCAGCCGGGGCGGGGGAGTAGCCCCTACCGAAGGGCTGGCGCTGAGAGGGCTCATGCACCCCAGACGGGTCAGGGGAGGGTTAATCCCACAGGCCAGGCTGAGGAAGGCTGGCTCCTGCATTCCTGCGGGGCTGGCCGCCCAGAGCTTTGGGGCGCAGATAGCGCCGGGCACGGAGGACAGGAAGGGTCTTGCTTTTGTGACATCCGGCATGAGAGCTGCACCCTCCGGAGTGTCCCCTTTGCAGGATAATTTGGGGGATCAAGACAGAGCCAGGAGCTGCCAGCCCCGCTGAGTCCTGCACAAGGCAGGCCCGACCCGCAGCCCGGGGCCAGGAGTCTGCAGGGCTTGCCCGGCCTGGAGAGCAGAGAGCCAGGCAGGTGGGGGTGCGCAGCAGAGCTGTGCAGCAGCACCCTGGGACCCTGCAGCTGCAGATTGGAGCCCCACTGGCCAGGAAAAGGGGCTCTGGAGAGGGGGTCCCAGCAGAGTGCCCTGCTGTGCTGTACCCCATTGTGGGGGCATGAGGGGAGCATCTGCGGCCCAGGAGACACAGGCAACCCAGGGAGGCGACCCCCAGCGGCTGGCCTCTCTGCTGCCCATCCCTAGCCTGGGTGGCAGGCACGCAAGAGTCCCTGGGTGCAGAAAGCCACATTCCTACCTGTCCTGGCAGCTCTTTCACCCCCGGCAGGGCTCAGCAAGGCAGGGAGAGGGCTGCGCCGGGCCGGGGGCCTGCCGCCTCTCATGAGGAGCAGCGTGGGGCCTTGGCAAATGGGTGGCTCTTCGGAGGGAGTCTTCACGCAACTCCCAGCTGCTGCTCCCCTCTCCGGTAATTCTCCGGGTTCACATTTCAGGGGCAGGCGCGCTACTGTATCTGCCGGAGGGAAGCCAACCCAGCCAGGTTGGGTTACCAGAGCCCTGGCTAACAATGGCTTCAGGATCCAATAGCGCCCCCCTCCCTGGCTTGCTGGGCGGATTGAATACCCGGCTCGCCCCTCGCTCGGAGCACTTGCTCGGGAAAGAAGCCATTTGCAAGGCGCCCTGGGCTGCCCCGGCGCAGGAGGGGTTCGGAAGACCAGCTTTGCCCTGTGCGAAGGCAAGGCGCAGTCCGCCCGCCACATCTTCAGCGGCAGCGGGCACCACCCGCGGAGTGAACGCCAGCCGCCTCCGGGCAGGCGCTTGCCCCACCGTGGAGGCCTGTATGCTCGGCAGAGCCCTGGAACGTCTGCCCCCGCCAAACGGCTCCGGGAGCCCCGCAGCGTGCCTGCCGCTTGCGAGTGCGGGTCGTACCCAGGAGGCACTCGGTCAGCTCCTCGGTATGAGCAAGGAGGCCAGGCACCTCGTTATCCCCGTTAGCAAACACACGAGATCCTTGCGGCTTGCCCACTCCGGCAGAACACCGCTTCCATGACAGCGCACCTGGCCTCCCAGATAAGATTTACAGGCTTGCTGCTCCCAAGGCCTTGCCTCGCTATCTCTCCCCTCCTCCTTGCTGGCCTCGTTTTGCCTTTGGCCCTGCTGTTGAGATAAGGCTGGTATACGGGGTGGGAAGGGCCAGGCTGGCTTATTCTTGCATGGAGCCATCCGCAGCGGCCCTCTGAGGCCTTGTGCTTAGAGCGTCCCTGTACTTCGTTAGCACACACCTCGAGCCGTGAACAGCCAGCGCAGCCCCCCACCCCCACTCCTAGCCTGCTTGGTGGCGTGCGCCCACGTTTGCTGGTGTGGATGGGAACTGGGCAGCTCACTGGGGAAGTCAGGTCACCAGCAGCAGCATCCCTGTACGCTCCGGGGGTGACGGCAGAGTCCACGAGGACAGCAGACAGCCCTGGAGCTGGGCACTGCCCCAGGCAGGGCTCCATTGCTCCCTTGGCTGCATCCTGCTCCTTACCAGGTGCAGCTTCGCAGGGACACTCCGCTCCCAGCAGGCCAGGGCTGGAGACAAACCAGTCGATGCTCTGCAAACCATGGCGCAAACTCCAGCCTCGAATGACTGGCGGCTCCTTGGCTGAGGCCCTGCACAGGGCACGGGTCTGCACCTCCAGACCACAGGACTCCTGGCCCTGCAGGGCTGGGGGAGAGAGAAATGGCACAGTCCATCCCTCCCTCCCAATTGCCAAAGCGGAATGGGCATATGGCACCCTGCCTGGAGCCAGGAGCGGCACGAGGCGGGCTGCGGCAGCTGGCGCCCCAGGCAGAACGCGTGATCGGCGCCCCCACTTGCATGGCCATCAATGGCCGTGACATAATCATCGGGCGCACCGTGACCTCATCATCAGCCGCCCCGTTGAAGGCAGTGCCCTAGGCGACCACCGAGTCTGCCTATACTCACGGACTGCCCTTGCCTGGAGCCCAGGGAGGCATGCACATGTGCAGCGGGAGGGATTTTCATGGTACTCAGAAGTGCACAATCGGGCAGCAGCAGAGACCAAGAAAAGCAGCAGCAGCACACAGTAGAGCAGCGTTTTTTAAACTTTTTAAGACTAAAGAACATCAAACAATGATTTTTATTTTATGGGGACCACCAAGGATTTTTTGCTGAGCAAAAAAAAAAAAAAAAAAAGTCACCTGCCCCTTTAAGGGTGGCCATTTTGAAATCCAGTGTACCAGGGAACACAGTTTAAGAAACACTGCAGTAGAGGGCTGAGTTAGAGCATCAAATGTTACAAATGGCTCGGGGGGGAGGGGGGCTGTGTTAGTCTGTCACTTTAAAAATGAGAGATCCTGGCGCACCTTAGAGACTAACCAAAATATGGAGAATCATGAGCAAACCGCACTCCCGCTCCAATTCATCTGAGGAAGTGGGTTTTGCCCAGAGTCTCTATATTTCGGTTAGTCTCTAAGGTGCCACAGGACCACTCGTCAGATAAAAAAGGGGAAAGTTAAAAAAAAAGATTTGACAATGTCAGGAAACTTTCTGGGCTTGTTTCTTTTAACGTCAAGGGCATTTTAATTCTACATGGAACGGTTTTAAAGATATTTTAAGGTGATGTGAGTTGTAAACATTTGAGCGAATACCCAGAACAGTCTGTGCAGTTACCACCCATCTCCGTTCTCGGCAAGCCAAGGGATTTACGGGAATACAAAAACCAGCAAACAGGGTGCAGGTGGGGGCTGATCAGGGGGTGGGGGAGCAGGTTGGGATTAGGCTGAGAGGGGCTGGGAGGGATGTGACAGGAGGCCTGTCCCCAGACCGAGATGCCAGCTGAGGGCTGGGCAGACTGGTCAGATCACATTCCAGGCCTTGGGGACCTTTCTGGTAGAGCAAAAGTGAAAGCGAGCAGGAGACCTGGGGCTATGCAGGCTGCCCACAGCAGGGCAGGGCTGGCAAAAGGGATCCCTTTGGCACTAACTCACAGGGTGGAGGGGACAGCAGCAGCTCCCCACGCCCAGCGTGGGCCATGGCTGGAGTTGGGAGAACCTGGTGGCTCAGGGCAGTCTGAGGTATCCAGCCATGTTTCTATCCCCGCCGCCTGCCCCAGCCCCTTGGCACTGCTCTGAGCTCCGATTAATCATTGCCAAGGAAGCAGGCATGCAGGGCTGTGCTCAGCGCTTCCAGCTCCAAGGTGCAACCTCCCAGGCAAAGTTTAAACAAACAGAGAGTGACGGACAGTGCGTGTGACATCACCGTGCTGACTGGCATGCTCAGGGCCCTGCCCAACCGCAGACAGGCGAGCGCAAGCCAGTCATGTGCTGAGCCACAAGCAGAGGCCCCTCTAGAGTCCATGTGGCCCAGCCAGGTCTTAAAATGCTGCCGTTTAACCTTCCATCCTTAGGTTTCAGAGTCAACACGCTCCAGGGGGTGGGCCGGTCACTCCTCTCCCAACTGTTGTTTCTGGCTGTCTGGCAGAGACTCCCACGGGTTTTCTTTGTAATCACAAGGGCAGGTTTGGAAAGATTAGACTTTTATCTGCAAATATCCGCAAACATCGATTTTACGATATACACCCAAATGCACCAACACATTTCCATGGTGAATACCTGAAATTTACAGCTCTCAAAGCAGCATTTTTCGTACACAATTTGTGCTCGAATGGTTAGAACCCTTTACAGTTCTGAATCTCATCGTCAACTGTCATTAAAGAATTGTCTGACCCTCCCGTAACCGCCCCCGCTGCGAACAGTGAAATCGATAAAACTAAAAACATTCTTCAAGACGGACATCGATCTGACCCGGGGAGATCACAGAAACCAACCTTCCCAACCAACCCTAACCCCAACCCTAACCCTAACCCTTCCCAGCTGGGCCAGGGGAGCTTCTGCACAGCGGGCATGGTCCTGGCCCCCTCCCACAGCACTGCTGCGAGTCAGAGCGCTCTCCCCCCTCCCCCCCCGAGCGTGGCGTGGTCTGCTCTCGAGCAGGGATGCAGCAGTGGGTGTAGCCATGGGGCAAGGGCGAGCACAGGGCTTGGGGAGTTTTCCCACCATGCTCCAAAGACATGCACCTCGTGGTAACCCCCCGGCCCTGGCTGTGCACACACTCACACAGGGCAGCAGCTGGAACGGAAACGCCCCTCTGCTAGTGCAGAAACTCGCCCGGGAGGCAGGGGCGAGGGAAAACTGCAGCGGCTGGGGCCAGCACTGCCCGGGGCTGCTTATGCCGGACACTGGTGGGTCTGGTTGAGGTTTCACATGCAAACCACTGGCCCTGCGCAGAGCGGGCGCGGCATCTGGCAGGAAAGGCCAGGCTGGGGCGACACGGACAAGCTGGTCTGAGCTACACTCGGCCAGCAGCAGCACCTGGGACGGGGCGCCCAGCGGAAAGGGCAGAGGGGCTGATTCCCCTGGCTCACTACCCAGCCGGCTGTGGAGGCAGCCTGAGGCCGACGCTGCTCTAGGTGTGCAGAGGACAACACCCCTACGCCCCACAGTCCTGCCCCACCTCAGGGCTGGGCTTCCTGCTTGAGAAACTCCCCAAAGGGAGCAGATCCAGTGATTTCATTACACCCTGGTCCTGGCCATCTCAGAGCCTCGGTGGCGTGGGGCCGGCAGGTGCTGCACCGCTCCCTGGGACCCAGCAGGCTCCATGCCCCTTCTCCCGTTCTCTGCCCATCTGACACCTCCTCTGCAGCCTGCGCTAGCCCTCGGCACCACTGGCACGAACCCCAGAGCCCAGCAGAGCCAAGCTGGCCCGCTACCTGGCCCCGCCGCAGAGCAGGGGGAGGGGTGGGAATAGTCGCCTAGCACCGTGCGTCCAGCCATGACACATCCCCGGAGCCGAGCCCAGCTCGGAGGATGCGCTGCTGTGTGCATTTGCCCTGGGGCGGGTGGTGTCTGGAGGGGGGGCAGCCGAGGGCTGGCAGGATCTGCGTGCCAGGCAGCTTGGCAGACAGAGCTTGCACCACTCAGCCGTGGCAGCCAGGGGTGTGTGTTACCTGCCCGGTTCTACCAGCCCGAGTCCCGTGGACACAGGCAGCAGCGCTCATTGCCCTCCCCCGCCTGGCATGGCCAGATCCGTAGGGGCCCCCCCTCTCACCCAGGCTAACTGCAGCCTCACACACCGCAGCTCTAAAGGCGCCCTGCAACCCAGGCTAATATAGTCCCACCGCGCGCCAGGGCCCAGCAGAGTCTCAGGCAGCATGGCACTGGGGCCGTCCGTCCCCGCCTCCTCCGCAAGATCCCACTTTCCTGAGGAGGCTGCGGCAGGCGGAGGTCTAAGCAGGGACGGCCGGGGTCACGGAGCGCGGGATTAGGAGACGATGCAGCAGCATTTCCGGCAGCAGGGGCAGAACTTACAGCAACAGCAGCTGCCGTCCGAGCCCGCCTCCGGGCCCTTGTGGTGCTTGTCTAGCTCGACGGTGTAGAGCCCGTCCAGGGACGTGCCGTTTATCCGCTCCATGCTGGCATACGGGTTATACAGCTGGGCCAAGGACTCCTGCGGGGCGACTTTAAAGCCATCCCTGCTAGCCAGCCCCGCCGGTTTGCTGGCCCCGTTCAGCAGCTCCGGGGCTGGGTACGTGGGCACAGCCCCGGGATTGACGATGACCGTGGGCGAGGGGAGCTCGTCGCCCAGGTAGCGCTTAATGAAGCTGTTCTCGATCTGCGCGCGCGGGATGCTCACGCTGGCGTAGGGGTTCTCGAGCGTGAGGCCGCCGCGCTCCATGCTGCCCCGGTGCACGACGCGCTAGCCCGGCTCCTCTCCAGCAGCGCGATTGCCCCGGCACCGCCAGCCGCCTGAGAAACCAGCCTGCGCTAGCGGCAAACCTCTCCCACGATGGGCCCAGCCCCGGCGCCGCTCTCCGGGGGCAGCAGCGCTTCCCAGCTCCTACAAGAGAGAGACCCCGTTAGCCCAGGAAGGAGATCGGCAGCCGCCCTGGACGGGCCTGGGCAGCTCCCAGGCATCAGGGCAGCTGTGACACATGCGCAGCCATTCCCCCGGGGCAGTGACGTGGCTCCTAGGCCTCCAGCTAAAGCCAACCCCAGCCTGAGGGGCACACACTGGGCACAGAGAACGTGCCAGGAAATCACGGCCGCTGGGCACTGGCTGGGGCGTGTCCCTGGGAAGGGCCACAGAACCCACTGGCAGAGGGGTGTGAAACGGCCAGGCCTGACCAGGCCACACAGACCCACACTGGCTCGTGGCCCGCCCAGTGAAGTGGCGCCTGCCTCTGGGGGCTACTCAGCAGCGACCGAGCCCAGGCCAGGCCCCGGGCTGCACTGGCAGGGAGTGGGCGCAGCATGGCTGTACCCCATGGTAAAGTGCTGCCAGCTTGTGGGGTGCTGGCCCGGCCAGGGGCAGGGAGGGGAAGGCCCAGCTCCCGGGTTCTCATTCAATATAGCCAGAGAAACATGTGCCAGGACAAAGCCGCCAGCCTGTGCCCACCCAACGGCGTGGCAGGCAGAGGCGGGCGCAGGCTGGGGAGTGGAAGGAGGCAGGCATCCCCCGCTCAAGGGGCAGGAAACCCGGCCGGGCAATTCTAGAGTAGCCCCCACGGACCACCCCCGCCCCAAGCCAGCAGGGCCCTAGGGCTGGAAAGCAGAGAGGCTCATGTCCCAGAGGGGCAGGCCCAGGGCCCTGGTGGGGTGCAGAGAGGAGGGAGATGCAGGGTCATGGGGGAGAAGGGGGCTACATGCTGAGTCCTGAGGGAAGGGAGGCTGGGAAGAATCAGGCTCTGCGAGGAAAGAGAAAGGAGCCAAGCGCCCATCTGGAGGGCATGGAGAGAAAAGGACCAGGTGCTGGGCCAGGAGGGAAGAAAGAAGGGGGCCAGGTACAAGGGAGGGGGCCTGGGGATGGTGGGGAGACCAAGGGCAGGAGCCGGTCCAGAGGGAAGACCAGGTCAGGTGCTGGCCTGGAGGGCAGGGAGAGAGAAGACAGGTGGTGTGGCAGGGGGGACAGAGGGAGCCAGGTGTGGGGTGGAATGGGAGGGGACAAGGG
>JANRFK010000975.1:1936338-1955456 GCA_030068395.1 Apalone spinifera | reverse complement strand
CGCATGCCTGGGGATGGGGCCACACATGTGCTGGGCGCCTGGGGGCGGGGCCACACATGCGTCGCACTCCCGGGGGCGGCGCCGCACTTCCAGGGTCTTGGGCGCACGAATGGCTCAGGCCGGCCCTGAGCACACCCCAGCGTGTACAACACCCCACACTATGTCACACTAGCCTAACTAAAACTAACCTGCAGCATGTCTACCCAAGACTGAACATTTGCTTGCACACTAAGGCTATGTCTAGACTGCAGAGCTTTTCCGGGACAACAGAGGTATCCCGGCAAAGCTCTGCTGCGTCCAAGGAACAGTTTCCAAAAAATGGACGTGTTCTTTTGGCATCTCTGTATTCCTCTTGCTCAGAGGAGTAAGGGCTCTTCCGAAAGGAGTTTTTTTCAACATTTGGCACCGTGTAGACAGGCCACATTTTAGAAAAGTCTCTTGCAGAAACAAAGCGGAAAAAGAAAAAGAAGCCACTTTTCCGGGCAGTGTAGACAGAACCTAGGCTGGGGAAAAGACCATGTGCGAGTGCACCACCTGGTGGCACCTTCCACAATAACAACAAATAGCTCGGGATACGGCACGGCAGGGCTGGCCTGGGATTAGAGGGAGAGCATGGGACCCAGCTGAGATCCCCGCTCTGCAGGGCTTTGGCTGTGCTAGGCACACGCTGTGAGTCCTAGTGAAGGAGGAGCTGTGTTTTGAAGCAGGGAGTCCCCCTTTGGGATGGCTGAAGACTGCAGTGTGTCCTCCCTACTTAGAGCAAAGGGGGTTTTCTGAGAATGAACCAGGCGCTCCAGCCGTTGGTTTTTCAGCCTTGCTCTAGGGGCAGTGCCTTGCTTGCCAGCAGTGGCTGCAGGTCAGTGAGACTGGTGTGGCAAACAGACGTGCTCCTCCGGGGCCGGGTGGGCCAGGCGGGTGCCCTGCAGCCAGGGCTGCCAGCCCCAAATGGCCAAACACCCTGAGTCAAGCCAGCAAACCCACGGAAACCGGGCAGGGTTTTAAAGCCAAATCACGGGAGCGAGGATCTGTTTATTGCAATGGGCATCACTAAACCCATTGGACTCCAGGAGCTGCGGCCTCAAGGAACTGGCTTGTGAGGAGACCCAGACAAGAGCAGGAGTTGGCTATACTAGTCACTGCCCCCTTGTTCCCTGTGCTGCCCCAGTGCACTGTCACTGAGAGGTAGAGTGGGGGCAGGTCTCCCCTGAAGATCCGGGAGCCCTGGGTCACAGCTCAGCTCGGCTCCTGCTCTCCGCGAGGGCTGGCCGGTTGCTGTCGGCCGTCCGTTTGTTCTTCCCCTCTTTGAACAACCCCCGTTTCTTTGGCTAGAACTGGAGCCTTTTGTCTGGGCCACCCCCTGACAATGGTTCATTGTTTCCCCTCTGCTGGCTCGGCTTGTGCCCACACTTGCCTGTGTCTGCTTCAGCAATTATTCCAATTAACGCAGCCCCCTCCCAGGCTCTGCCTCCCCAGGACACCCCCACTCCCTGGTGCCTCGCCCTGCCTGGCAGACGCTGCTGCTGGCACGTAAGTCCTGGGGCCCAGGAGCACAGCTCTCTGGGGCGCTCAAGGGGCAGCATCTGACTGTGTGCCAAGGGGCTAGGCCAGGCCCACCCTGCTGCAGCAGGACACTCCCAGAGAAGTGGTTGCTGAGATTCTGGGAGCCCAAGGGGGTGAAGATGCCGGGCCTGGGCTCCGTGCTGGTCCCACAGGCCTGTAAAACTTGCTGGAAGGGCTGAACAAGTTTGGTAACGTTCTCATCTGGCTTCTCCCAGCTCTGCTCCCGCCAGGCTCCTCCGTGGGCTCTTTCCTGTCTAACCAACCCCCCTCTCCCCCCCAGCCTCCTGGTACCTCTTCCGGCAGGGATGCAGCGGGTGATGGCCGAGTAAGAGCCCCATTGTCTGGCCTCCGTCCTTTAGAGCAGCCCCTGCCACGCAGGAACTGACAGCAGGCTGCGTACGGCCCTGCAGGATCTCACGGCACGACTCAGCGCCGGCACAGCGCGGACTCGCTGGGCGGGAAATGGATCCCCAAGCCCTGGGCAGGTCTCTGAGCTGTTACTGATGCTCCGAGTCACTTCCTCTGGCTGAACCAGCCCTGTGCCTAGAACCGGGGGGAGGGGAAGCTGCTGCCTGGGCAAGGCTCAGCTGAGGCCTAAACCCAAGGGCCTGACCCCTGTCAGTCAGAAACCCCACCAAGACACCTTCCGTAAGAGCAAAGAGCAAGTCCTGGCCACACTCCACTCTGTGCAATTACACCCTGCATTTCTAAAGCCCTGGAGCATCGGCCTAATGCAGTGTTTAGTGACACTCCTTGTCCCAATATCGTGGACTGTTCCTGTGCACTGTTAAACAGCTGCCTCGTTCCACCCCAGAAGTAGGTGCATCTCTGCCTGAGCCTGCACTGGTCTTGGGGCTGTCAGACATGCACATGCTAGCTTTGAGCCAGAGCACTAAAAACAGCGATGCATGCAGCAGGATAGTCTAGGCCACCCGGGTACAATTCCATGTAAGACCCTAGGTACGTAGTCACGGTCTGTCCCATTGCCCATGTTGCTGCGGCTCCTTGTAGCCCGTGTACTCCTGCCCAGGTTGGGAAATTCAGCTCCAGCTCCAGCGGTCGTGGGAAGGAGGCTGCTTCCTGTGAGCTGTCAGTTCTGCTCTGACTGGGGCCTCCCTCGCAGTCAGGTCAGGTAACGCCTCCGACGTGTGGCTGAAGTTTCCACTAGCAAAGCTGGGGAGATGCTGACGCTGCTTGTGCTGTAGCTGCTCTAGTTTTCCAACCCATGCTGTCAGCAGCATGTCCCATGAGAGGAAACTGGCTGGGGGAGGCCTCTCACCTTGACAGCGACAGGCTTTTGGTGACAAAGCAGCGAGAGCATTCACACGGTGATGCAAATTGTCAGGAAAAATGCCCAGTTTGGGTGACAAAATCCTTCCACCCCAACAAGAGACTTTTGGTTTTTCCCCTCGATACATTTGTACTGACAAACAGCCGGTGTAGGCAGCCCACTTACTGCAATCACGGTGACTTCCAAAACGTGTCCCACCAGGCCCATTCTGACCGCTCTGATCAGCAGTTTGAACTCCACTGCTCTGCAGCCAAGTAAACAACTACCTGCCCCGCCCCCTTGCAAGCCCTGGGAAATTTTGAAACTCCATTTCCTGCTGGCTAGGCATGGAGAGATCCCATCACAATTTCCCTATATGATCTAAAAATCAAAAAGGAGTTGTATAAAAAGTGGAAGCTAGGTCAAATCACAAAGGGTGAATATAAGCAAACAACACAGATATGCAGAGGCAAGATTACAAAGGCAAAAGCACAAAATGAGTGAAATCTAGCTAGAGACATAAAGGGTAACAAGAAGACATTCTATAAGTATATTAGAAGCAAAAGGAAGACCAAGGATTGGGTAGGCCCATTGCTCAGCGAAAAGGGAGAAACAATCAGAGGAAACCGGGAAATGGCAGAGGTGCTTAATGACTTCTTTATTTCAGTTTTCATCAAGATGGATGATAATGGGGTGCCTAACAAAAATGATTGAAGGTCTAAAAAAACATGAGCTATGAGGGAAGACTGAAAGAATTGGGCTTGTTTAATTTAGAAGAGAGAAGACTGAGAGGGGACTTGATAGCAGTTTTCAAGTATCTAAAAGGGTGTTACAAAGAGGAGGAAGAAAAATTGTTCTCCTTGGCCTCTGAGGATAGAACAAGAAGCAATGGGCTGAAACTGCAGCAAGGGAGGTTTAGGTTGGACATTAGGAAAAACTTCCTACCTGTCAGGGTGGTTAAACACTGGAATAAATTGCCTAGGGAGGCTGTGGAATCTCCATCTCTGGAGATATTTAAGAGCAGGTTGGACAGGCATCAGTCAGGGATGTTTTAGATGGTGCTTGGTCCTGCCGTGAGCGCAGGGGCTGGACTTGCTGACCTCTCAAGGTCCCTTCCAGTGCTAGTGCTCTATGATTCCCAAGTGATCGTGGCTGGCTACCGCACCAAACGCTTCCTGCTTGGACCACTGCGGAGCTCTTGGATCTGATTGGTAATGGAGAGCGGAGTCTGGGCAGTCCCAGCTGCGTGACCCGTAGGAGTTGGGACACCTACAGAGACATTTTTCCGGGCTTGCAAGAGAAAGGCCATGGTTGGACACACTGCCGTGCAGAGTGAAGATACAGGAGAGGAGGAGACCTGCCCTTTCCAATAGGGAGCTGGACACTGTCATCGGTGCCCTGGGGATACTTCAGAGGCAGTGGACAGAGGACCTCACCCAGCGGGCAAAGTTACTGATGAAGAGGTGGAGTGGGACAAGGCTGTGGAGCTCCCGGCAAGGTCGCTGGTGGGGCAGGCACCCAGGAACTGTTCTTCTCCCCGGAGGTGCCTCTCCACCCTCAGCAGCTGCTCCTTGAGGAGCAGGAAGCAGGAGGTGAGATACAGGGTATGTGTCTGGAGTTTGTGCAGTGTGGAGGCGGGTTTAGGGTCTGGAAGAGTGGGAGGCTGGCTGTGTGTTTGGGTGGGACAGTTCCCTGGGCAGCGAATCGGTACGGCAGAACAGAGGTGGAAGCACACCGAGATCTTGGCGGGAGCCCTCCAGAGAGAGCTCCAGGAAAGTGTCCTAGAGATGCTCGTTAACCCTTTACCGCAGGTTCCATGGCAGAGCAGTTTTGTTCCTCCCCCTGGTAGGACGCTGTCCCGGGCCAGGCTGCAATCTTGTGCAGGGACCCACGCAGCACACAGGGAGGCAGAGTAGAGAACAGGACGGATGCTGCACCCTGCTTTCCCTGCATATTCATAGCAGTCTGCTACATTCAGCATTTGCTCCCTGGTGTGCCGCACTCACACCTTGCAAAGCCTGGTGCACTTTTGTCCCTGTGGAGCCCTGAATTCCAGCAGCGCTCACCAAGCTTTGGGTGCTTGCCGAGACGTGTGCCGTGCAAGGGTCCGTGGGAATGAGGTGTGTGTGGGGCGCAAAAGGTGCATGTAACGGAAATGTTTCTATGTTGTGCTTGAATTGAACCATCCTGCTTCTCTGCATTGTCCCCTGTGCTGCACGAGGCGGGGCCTGCAGAAACGCCTCCTGTGCTCCAGCCAACCGTCCCTGCCAGATATGAAAGCGCCCCAGAGGTGTCCCAGATGACATGTGTCGGGGGGACTGCAGGACTCCCCTCTAGAGAAAAGGGAACGCAAGGAGCGCTGGGAAGCCGAAAAGAGACTCACATGTTTGTTAGGGGTGCAACTGAGTGGATGATTAAAGTGATGGAGGAGCAAACACAGATCCTCGATTCTTTAATAACTCTGCAGACAACCTCCAGGCTCAGCCTCCACTGCAGCACATTCACAGCCCCCCACATTCCTTTCCCTTCCTGGGACTCCTCCGTTTGCTCTCCACTCCACCCTCAGCTAGTGTTCACTGTGATAGCCGGACCGACACACAGCTGTGAAGGTTCCTGCTTTACCAGGGTTGGTGTGTTCGGCGGGCTGGTTCTTGATGAATAAAGACAAAGTTTTATAGTGGGGAATCTTCATTTTGTCTTCTACACAGTCAGATCGCAAGCGCTTCTCACGCACGAACAGGCATTCTAATCATTGTCTTACTAGGGCATGCAACCCCAAATGTCACTGTTACCGCTTAGGATAACTCCATGAAATGTAACACTGAAGCACCTCTGACACAGATACTTGTCAAACTGCTTCCTCAAAGCCACCCTGCTTTGAGTTGCTGCCCTCTGGGCCCCTCTGACAGCTGTGGTACCTGGCTGCTCAAACCCTGCAGCCAAGCACCGAGCCTCAGCACTCCACCCCGAGCAAACATCACAGAGATTATGCAAAGTACAGCACGCAGCTATGACCGTAGGCATATTATCCTCCCTAAGGTCTGATCAGCCATAAAGGCTACACCAGCATGCCTTTAATCTGTAGGCATGTTCAACTGTCATCTGACACCTACTCAGCCTGCTAATGAATCATTCCTGTCTTCTGTCCAGGTGCCCCGTGTAAGATTTCACAAATGAGGGCTGTAAGAGGTAAGCTGGGTCTCCCAGGATCGCTATAGGCACTTCCACATCCCCAATGTAATCCTGCGGGCTGGAAAGAAAGTCCTGCGTGAAGCTTTCAGTACAGTCCAGTGCTCCTGAAGATGTGCATCATGCACCTTCCCAGACCATCCCACGCTGGTGTCAGTGAAAAGCCCACGGTGGTCCACAAGACCACCTGCAAGACCATGGAGAAATACCCCTTCCGATTGCTGCACTGTCGCAAGGCGATCTGGTGCTAATTTCGGAGCATGTGGGCTTTCCACAGCTAAGGAAACCCATTTCTGCAAAGCAGCCCGCTATTTCATGCACGTTTCTCAGAGTCACTGTCATCCATAGCAGGATGTGATTCATTGCCCTGCACAGCTCCAACGGCCAACTTCCCCATTCCAAAGGGACTTGCAGCTAACTGGCAGCAGCCTGGCATGGCCTCTTTCCAGACAGCGAATGCCACATGCTTCTGGGCCCATAGAACAGCTCTCATTCTGTTGTCCTCGTGCTGCAGCCCTGGGACAAGCTCTGCACCGTTGAAGGAATGTAGATTTCCACTTCCAAAAATACTGGAGCCATTGCTCTTCGTCCCACACCTGCCTGAGGATGCGATCCACATTCAGAGCTTGTCTCCCTGGCCCACAAGTGATGATCTACCCTATACAGCTGCTCCTTGAATGCCAAAAGCAACCTAAAGTTGCTCCTAACCATATCACACAGAACGGCAGTGCCTGCAAGTCTTCCTCTGCTAGGAACGTCATAGTTAACCGCACTGTCATGCAGATGTCTTCACGACACTTGGCAGAGCATAGGAGAGGAATGCAGAATCCATCCCGTCTCATAAAAAATGGCCATTGAAAGAAAAGCCTGAAAGAAAGCCAGAAGGCCATGGAGGACAGAAAGCAATGCATCATGGGACAGTTAGCATTGTCCCCAGCTGCACCACAATCCACTCCGCCTTCCCACAACACCTAGCAACAGAAGGTATCAACCTGTACTGTGGGATACGTAGCCACAAAGCTTTGCTCACACTGTTGCTGAGGGAGCTAGCATGAACAATGTAGTCCAATTTCTCCGGTCATCTGAAGAAGTGGGTTGTGCCCATGAAAGCTCATGATACCATCTACATGTTTTGTTGGTCTTTAACGTGATACTAGACTATTTGTTGGTTTTTATGTTTTTCCAATTTTTAGTATGTCGACTTTTGGGTGTCGACATAAGTTTGGTCAACAAAACTTGGCAGTGCAGACAAAACCTTAGGGAACTCCCCACAGGAGCATAACACAGATGTAAAGGTTTTAAGGTTCCTCTACCGTGCCAGAATGCAAGTGAAAGTCCTAGACTGCTCAGCTAGGAAGTTGTGTGTTTTCTTGCTTCTTTCCTGGGCCAGAGTAGTATGGCGGGGAGGGGTGTTAGATCCCAGCTCAGGATTGATTTTCCTTGCCCATTTTTAAAAGATAGTGAGTGTGAGGGTAAATGAAGTGTTTATCAAGCTGTCAGTGAAACAACAGGACAGTCAGAACCAAGCATTTCCCAAAGCAGCCAGCCAAGACTCTACCTGGAATACAGGGCACAGAGTTTCAAGTAGTCGTAACTTTCACGTGTTTAGGAAATGGAGACTAGTCAGTCTGACTCTTTCCTGTTTTGTAGTTTCATAAATTACCAAAATAACTGAACTGGACATGGTAACAGCATTATTTGGTCAAGGAGTAAGGGAAGCTGCCGGACGCATTTGCTCCCATCAGCCTCCCACTGTGAAGACCACGCAGAAACTCAAGTTAAGGTACGTTGACTCCAGCTATGTAATTGACTCCAGCGCATCGTGACTCCAGCGCATCTTAATTCGGCCTTCCCCTTTAGTGTGGGCTGTTGCATTCGGCAGCATCCATTAAGCAGCTCAGAGACAGTTTATGAAACTTCAAAGAAAAATACGGACAAAGAAATTACTGCCTCCAAGTCTCATCTAAACATCAATGCTCCCTTCCGAGCTCCGATCCGATCGAGTCCAGTCACCGACAGGAACCGTCTGGTTCCAGCGTTCATCTCTAACAAGGTAGGCAAGCACCGCCCCGTGCAAACTCCTCTACCCCGCCAACAGGACGAGTCTGCATCTCGAAGCTCTGCCCTGTCTAACATGGATCTGTCAGCAACAGGCCTAATTCCCACCCACGTACTCCTCCCGTGTCCCCGGCAGTGCCACCGGAGGCACATGTGCTGTGAGCCAGCACGGCCAGGCCGTCATGGTCCATCCAGCCCAGGGCCCCATCTCAGCCCAGGGCCGGCCAGCACCAGGTGCATCCACGGGAGCGAACAGAGGTGCCAGGAGTCATATGGGTTGCGCTGTTTGGTTGGTCTGAGTGCGGAGCCGCCCACTCGGGTGTGGCACTGCCACGCGCCCTCTGCACGGAGAATCTTCAAAGGGAAATTAACATGGTCCTGGCACTGCCTCTGCTCCCAAGGGAGCCCTGGAATGACCATCCAACATGGGCGTCCTAGGGAGTAAAAAGAGCCCATTAAAAATATTTCTCTCTCTGGGAGGCCCCTCTGTGAAGCTGTGAGCTGCCTGTGGGCAGATGTGATTGGCTGCCATTAGCCAAATTGGATGGAGAGCAGGTGGGGGGAGCACAGCAGTTGCCTGTTGTGAATGAGGATCAAGTTACAAGGGCAGCTGTGCCGCAGACAGCCCAGGGACACGGCCCTGACAGACAGACAGACAGAGACGGTCTTGCTGCCTGCTCCATGCTGAAATCCATGGCCCCTTGGAGGGAGAGGAGCAGCAGGACCCCATGCACCACCTGGGGCAGAGGCAGAGCCCAGAGCTGCCTCCCCCGGCTAGAGGCATCCAGACACGCATCAGCAGCCAGTTGCTTCCAGAAGTGGCCTGCCTGAGCCCCGCTAAGCTGCTGCATTTTGGGGGCCCACCTGTTGTTGGGGGCCCCAGGACACCACACATTGTGTCGTTGGTAACGCTGCTCCTGGGCTGCATATGCTATGCTGATGGCAGAACCTCTCCTCCCACCTTCTGGGACCTCGCGCTGGCTACGGGGTTAGACTGGTTTAACTGAACTGGAATTCATTTGCAAATTGAATACTATCGTCTTAGGACCGAATAAGGATCTGAACTGGTTAATGCCGTACAAAGGCAATTTCCCCTCTCTTGATAATCAGCTCTCCACATCAACTGCTGTGAATGAGCCACTTCCCCCGTACTGGATTAGCCTCATTAACACAACTTCTTTCTTTTGTTGTTCTTATACACACCCCTGCCTCTGCAACTTCCACTCCAGTTCATCGGATGAAGTGGGTTTTACCCACAGGAGCTTATGCCCTAATGAATCTGTTAGTCTCTAAGGCTACGTCTACACGGCTCTGCTATTTCGGGATATCGGAATATCCCGAAATAGCTATCCTGCGTCTTCACAGTAAGCCTGTTGTTTCAGGCTCACTATTCCGACGTCCCTGTAAACCTCATTCTACTAGGAATAAGGGATGTTTCGGAACAAAGATTTATTTCAAACTTTGGCGCTCTGTAGGCAGCGCCAAATGACATAAGAACATAAGAACATAAGAACGGCCGTACCGGGTCAGACCAAAGGTCCATCTAGCCCAGTATCCTGTCTGCCGACAGTGGCCAGCACCAGGTGCCCCGGAGGGGGTGGACCGAAGACAATGATCAAGCAATTTGTCTCCTGCCATCCCTCTCCAGCCTCTGACAAACAGAGGCTAAGGACACCATTTCATCCCCTGGCTAATAGCCTTTTATAGACCTAACCTCCATGAAATTATCTAGCTTCTCTTTAAACTCTATTATAGTCCTAGCCTTCACAGCCTCCTCTGGCAAGGAGTTCCACAGGTTGACTACACGCTGTGTGAAGAAGACAAAATAAGCTATTTTGAAGTAGCGTCAAAATAAGATGATGAGGTTCAACAAGGAGAAGTGTAGAATCCTGCCCTTGGGAAGGAAGAATCCCAAGCACAGTTACAGGCTGGGGACCAACTGGCTAAGCAGCAGTTCTGCAGAAAAGGACCTGGGGATTACAGTGAATGAGAAGCTGGATAGGAGTCAACAGTGTGCCCTTGTAGCCAAGGAGGCTAATGGAATATTAGGTTGCATTAAGAGGAGCATTGCCAGCAGATCTAGAGAAGTGATTATTCCCCTTTATTCGGCTCTGGGGAGGCCACATCTGGAGTATTGTGTCCAGTTCTGGGCCCCCCCACTACAAAAAGGATGTGGACGCATTGGCGAGGGTCCAGCGGAAGGCAACCAAAATGATTAGGAGGCTGGAGCACATGACCTACGAGGAGAGGCTGAGGGATTTGGGTTTGTTCAGTCTGCAGAAGCGAAGAGTGAGGGGGGATTTGAGAGCTGCCTTCAACTTCCTGAAGGGAGGTTCCAAGGATGGAGAGAGGCTGTTCTCAGTGGTGGCAGATGACAGAATGAGGAGCAAAGGTCTCAAGTTGCACTGGGGGAGGTCCAGGTTGGCTATTAGGAAAAATGATTTCCCTAGGAGGGTGGTAAAGCACTGGGATGGGTTCCCTAGGGAGGGGGTGGACTCTCATCCCTGGAGGTTTTTAAGTCTTGGCTTGACAAAGCCCTGGCTGGGATGATTTAGTTGGGATTGGTCCTGCTTTGGGCAGGGGGCTGGACTTGATGACCTCCTGCAGGCTCTTCCAGCTCTAGAATCATAGAATCATAGAACCATAGAGCTGGAAGAGACCTCAGAAGAGACCTCTGGTTCTATGAAGATGCACAATTTGCATAGCTCAAATTGCGTCTCTTATTGCAGTGTAGTGTGTAGACACACGCTAAGGTGCCACAGGACTCCTCGTTTTTGCAGATACTGACTAACACGGCTACCTCTCTGAGACTTTCTTGTCCAGTCTCATTTTCTTTGTGTTCTGTCTCCCAATCCCCACACCTCCCACCCACCCAACGCAACACTTGGCCAACGCCTCTGGGTGGAATCACACATCCTTTTGCTAACTGCAGGGTGGCTTCACACCTCTCAATCTCAAAGCAAGGGTTCACCCAGTTAATAACAGTCGTTTTTCTGCCAAAACTATTTGCCGAATTCATTTCAAATTTGCAAGTAATTCCGGTCAATAGTTCCGGAAACTGCATTTTGGTGGATAAATTTTGGTGGTCATTGAAAAATGTAGCCCAGGCCCAGCTCTCATTTACATCTTGGTGGTTTCCTGCTTTTGGAAGAACCACCCCGCCCAGGCAAGAATGCTCATACCCCTCAAGGGCAGCAGCGAATAACACTGGGGTTATGTCTAGACTACAGGGGGTTTCCAGGATACCAGATGTATCCCAGGAAAAATCCTGCCGTATCAGGGGAACACGTCTGCTCTTCCAGTTTCTTTTTCAGAAAAACAGACACACTCTTTCGGAAACTTTGTATTCCTCCTCCCACGAGGAAGAAGGGCTCTTCTGAAAGAGGTTTTTTTTCCGAAATTTGGCCCAGTGTAGATGGGCCAAATCTCGGAAAAGCCTCTTCAGAAAAAAATATCAGAAAAAGGTATGCAACTTGTGGAGCACAATTTGCGTAGCTTTTTCCGATAAAGCCCCATAGCATAGACATAGCCTGATTCGAAGTTTCACAGGGGAAGCCGAGTTAGTCTGTAGCTGGAAAAACTTAACACACAACCAACAGTCTTGCAGCACCTTAGAGACTAACCAAACATGATTGTAGATGGTATCGTGAGCTTCCGTGGGCACCGCCCACTTCTTCTTCCGTCTCCTGATGTCAAGAGTGTTCCTCATTCCAATCTGAGCAGCCCAGAGACGAAGGATCTTTCTTTGAATCCATTCTTAGATCTTCTGACAGAAGACTGACAGAGTCTGTCCCCACGTGAACTTTTCCTCTGATGACAATGCAGGGAGTGAGGAATGCCTTCTGGCTTCCAACCATCATACGTGATGGCAACTTGCTTTGACATTAGCATGCCCTGTTAACCTATGTCCACACTATAGAGTTTTTTTCAGAAAAACAGCTGTTTTTCCGAATACAACTCACGGAGCATCCACACCTCAAGCATGTTTTTGGGCAAAAAAATCGAACGAACAGAGGGGTTTCCCAGCATAGGTATTCCTTATTCTGGGAGGAAGAACGCCTTTTGGCAAACGAGCTCTTACACAAAAAGGCGTGTGTGGACGGGGAAGAGGGGTTTTTTCGCACAAAAAGAGGAAAGAGGAAAAAGCCCAGGTGCCCTGGTGGCCATTCTGTGCATAGCAATCACAGCTTACTTTCGAGAGCGCACCCATGCAGTCTGGATGCTCTCGCAAAAACGCATCGCTTTTTCAATGTGCTTTTGCAGTGTGGACGCGCTCTTGCACAAGAAGTTTTTGCAAAAGATCGCTTCCGATAAAAGCTTCTTGCACAAAAAGCCTGCAGGCTAGACGCAGCCTTAATGTCCGTAAATCCTTCATTAGCACGTCACAAGTTTTCTTAATGGATTATTTAGTTACCTGGGCATACACAACATAAATGTGTGCTATTGCGTTAGCACAGGAACAGATCCGTGAAAACAATACAGGTAACATCCCATCAGTTTGCATGAAGTTTAACGATCTGCATACTCACTTACCGATTACTCATCTCAATCTATACTAACACACAAGCAAATTGGCCTGTGACCCTGACCTGACCTGGTCTGCCAGCATCACAATCATCATAGTCCTCATTGTCATGAATGTATCGACTCTTTGGCCACTCGGCGGAAATTATAATCACATATTCCCAAACGTACCCGCTTCAAGACCATTATGAAGTCTGCGGCCTGCCCTGGGGAGTTTATAACTGTCAATTCCAGAAATCTGGATCCAACAGCATCTTTGCAGAATGTGCTATAAGCCTAGAAACAAGGACTTGGGAACTTCTCTGAGCCCTGTAACAGTAGAAGTAGCCCATTCAGGGCAATTGCAGACTGTACTGTGAGCATGTGACTGGCTGGATCTTCTTGACCATTATAAACGTGTGGGTCTCCATGCTGGTTTATGAGCCGCCAGCGCAGAAAGAGCTGGCTTGCAACCCTACATTCGGCTGGCTCCCTGGCAGACTTTTTAATAGCTTCCAGCCTTGAAATGTGTTTACGCCCCTTGCTAGAGCTGTCTGCATTATGAGCTACGGCCAATTTAGTCAACAGTTATGCTGGGGGTTGGGCAAAACCTCTCAGAAGCTGGTGTCGTGCCAGCTGCCTTTCATTCACGATGAATGTCAGAAGCAGGTAAACTCCTTGGGGACTGAGATAGCTGCAGCAATAGGAGCCGCTTCCCAGAACACCGCACGCAGGCAAGGGTGGTCAGAGGCTGGGTGGGAGAGCGGTGTCTTTGGGGGCTGAATCCAAATATGGGAGCTGGATGTCGTGCTGGAGGTGGGTGTCTGGGAGCAGAAGCAGACTGCAGTAGACAGCCAGAGAAGCACTGATAACATGGCTCGGAGAGAAAGCCAGGAGGGAGAGCTTTCATGGCCAAAGTGATGGCTGGAAAGGGGCTTGGCGCTCCGAGCAAAGCAATTGCCCCCCATGGTTTGAGTCCCGCTGTGAGCAGGGCAACGGCACTTTGTGGACATTTTTATAAATAAACAGGATTTCATCAAAGAAGTTCCTTTGTCATCAGCGTCTAACGGAAACGGCCCACAAGGCCTCGCACGCTGGCTAGCTGCCCAGGTCAGAAGGGATAACACAATGTGCAGCCGCCATTATTCTCTTTGGGGATCCTTTCTGAAAACACTTTGTTCTCTACCAGCGCCTCTGCTGCGCAGAGTGGCGTGGCCCACACGGGCCGAACGCCGACGCGTTTCGTGCTCTGGGTTCTTCAGGAACTTGTCGCCCTTTGGAGCCGCTATGTGATTGCTCAGCCCCGGACACAGGGTTTTGTTTCCAGCGCCTGGCTGGGTACACGTGATCGCCAGCGAGTCTGAGGGCATGACGGACAGGCTGGGCCTTGGATTCCCTCAGGGAGTGGGTGGGATGTGGGGGCCGTAAGGAACAGCTACTCTGGAAGGATTAGAGAATCTTAAAGCCATTTTCAATCCTTCCCTGGCCTGAGACATCCCTGCACGGAGCGTCGGGCTGTTGTACTCGCACAAGCAGACAGATTGAACGGGAACCGCTCGTCACACTCGGACAATGTTCCCGCAGGCGGGATGAGGCGTCTGCTCCCAGCTCCAAAGACTGGGGCAAATCTCTCCTCTAACTGATGCGGAGACGTGGCTCTGGCCCCGTGCTAGCCACAATGCCCACATTCCCAATGCGCCCCTGTGGTCAGGGCTGACCCGTGGCCCACTGACGGCCATGCAAAGACCCAGGCACACAGACTTCCAGGGGAGCTGGATGGGCCTTCCTCCAGACCTACCTGGAAAAGCTGCAGAGAAGCAGCCGATCGGCACAGAGCAGGCTCAGATAAAAGGAGCTGCAGGGCCTGAGCGGGTCAGAGGATGGGGGGCTGCCCTCTGGCCAGAAGATCTTGACAGGGTGAAGTACTGGCCCTTCAGCGAGGGGTGGCAGGAGAGGGGCCACGTGGGAAGAGCCCAGGAGAAAGCAGCAATGAACTAGGGGCAGTGGGATGGGGCGCTGTGTACGGAGTCTCTGGGCTGGAGCATGGAGCCCCATCCCAGTTCCCCCATCAGCCACTGGGGAGGTGGCCTGACCCCCAAGAAGGGGACAAAGTTTGCTGAGAAGCCCGAGTGTTAACGGTCCCCGAGACACCTCATTCCTGGCCCCTCGCCTCCTCCCACTGCCCTACCCCCTGCCCAGCCCAGTGAAAATGAGCTGGTGAGCAAAGAGTGAGCAACAGGGAGGAAGGATGGAGTGAGCGGGGTGGGGGCTCACATAAGGGGTGGGGCTAGGGCCGGGGAAGGATCAGGGCAGGGGGTGGGCGAGGGCGTTCGGTTTTCTGCAACCGGAAAGCCGCACATGCTCCGTTCCAGGCCAGCTGAGTCCCACGAGTTCTGTTCTGCTCTAGTTGGTATTCTCCATCCCCACCACGTATGAGAGCCAGGTCCTGGTACAGAGCAAGGAGAACCTCTCGCGGGCGACCCACCTTCCCATCTTTCCAAATGTGGGCCAACGAAAAAGGATTTCTTTTCTCAGTGCAGACCCCAGACCTGGGTTCCAGCATGTGCAAGCTGCAAGTCATGGGCCTAGATCTTTTTCTCCTTTTGGTACGTCCAGGCAGCACTGAGACTTAGCGATACAGAAAGGGAATCACCAGCAGAAAAATCAATTGACAAATATAATATGGGACCCGATGGGCATCCAGGGGCGAACACGCCCTCAGAATCTGGTGGAGGCTCAGAACGTTCAGTCTGCTGAAGGTGCGAAGAAGGATCTTCCTTGTGTCCCGTGCAAAAGAGGAGATACTTGGTAGCACGCTGCAGTGGCTTTGCAGAGGGAGGCGGGTGTCTTCACTGCGTGTGGTCTGGGCCCCAGCTGCCGATTATACAAGTGAGAGCTAGTTGACAAGTCACCTGGTCAGAATGTTAATTTAACTCCTGGCTAAATCGGCACCGTCCGGGGGAGAAGACAGTCCAAACGAAAGAAACTTCTTCAACCTACACGGACTTTTATCTGCCTGGGCCACAGCCTTCTCTCTAGGGCAGGGGTGGGCAATACATTTTTGCCAGGGGCCACTTCAAAAATTTTTTGAAATGGCCCCAGGCCGCAACAGAAGGGGCGGGGCCAGGATGCTTCCAGCTTTCCGGCCCACAGACCATGATTGGTCTGGGGGTGGGGGAGTCCCTTTGCACCCCCACTCCCACTAAGCACCCATGCCTCCGTGCTCCTCCACCCCAGACCTATCAGGGCCTGGGAGCGGGGGAGCACGCGAAGATTCCTCCCGCCCTGCCAGGAGCACGCGGTGCTTCTAAGTGCTGCATGTTCCTTGCAGGGCGGGGGCAGGGCAGAGGAAATGTCGTGCGCTTCCCTCTGCCCCCAGACCCTAATTGGCCTAGGGGCAGGGGAGCCACAGGGCCTCCGAGGGCTGGATCAACCCACTTGGCGGGCCGGATCCGGCCCATGCAGGGCCCTTTTGCCCACCCCTACTCTGGGGCCTGTGGGACCTTCTCCTGTCTCTGGAGGTAAGCATTCTGGGATCCAAGCAAGAACGCCACAAGGCCAAGGTACATCTTCTTTACATGAATTGAGCTGCCAGGTGAGACTTGCCTGTTCCGTTAGAGACCTACATATTAAAGATACATTATACGAATCTGAACAGCAAACAGGTGACCTGATTATCTGCGATCTGAGAACAATGCACAGCTAGTACGAGAAAGAGACAGGATGTAAGAAAGAACCGTGGATATTTGTGAACATTCTACTTCCCAACTGCAAGTGTTCACAAGCCACGGGGAAACGGAAATGCGTCCAATCACAGAGGCACATGAAGGCACAAAGAGTGAACACATGGGACACAGACACAGTAAAGACCAGAGCTGTTCACAATCAATGTGGAGGCAATCGCAACGCAACCCCAAGAGGTCACTCCCAGGGAGCTGACCAACATCTGTATCCCATGGACGCACATCTGTGGAGTGTCCTCATGCATACGTGCAAAGCGCTGGTCAAAACTCCAGCCTAGACATTCGGAGAGGGTCCAGCCCAGAGCGATGGTGTTAAAGCAGCCATGTTGTAAGGGCATCACTTTCAGCAAGAACTGCAAGGAAATGCAAAAGCAGAATAAACTCCTGAAAATGCAGCTAGAGGCCAAAGCTCTGATGCCGATGTTGCTGATGATGCCGGAATTTAGGGCCAAATTCTCTCCTGCTATAATTGATCTCAATGGAGTTATGTCAGCAGAGAACTTGGCACAGAGTCCTTTGTCTCTTCATCAATTTACAAAGCAAGGGGCCAAAGGATCGGGCTTTGACACGATTTCCCATTTAGACGCTGGAGTGGAATGCCCGGGGTCACAGCAACCACAGCCAGAGAAACCCACCAGCACCTGATCTTAAGACAGCAAATGTTTGTACATGGGCATAAAGGGGGCGCGCGCCTGTATGGGGATTGGCAGGACTTCGGAGAGTTCGAACAGTGGAACGGAAGCCACCTGTAAAGCTGCCTGCCAATGCAGAAGAGCACGTGGGGGGGCATAGTTTGTCCGTGGAACAGGATGCAAACAAACCTCTTAAAGAATTCAGCGAGGCTTTTTAATGGACTGAAACACGTAAACGATTGCACACGTCTATCACGCTGTCTGGATGGGTTCACCACCACGAGTGCCTCTCTCAGGGTGGACTGTCCAAAGCTGGACAGACACCCCAAAACAGTGGTGGGTTCTATAATTAGATTTCAAACGTGAACTCCTTGATCTTCCCACGGAGTTACTGGCAGTCTCTTCGGGCTCTCCAGTTACCCAGGCAAGCTGGACTTTGTGATAAATGGTCACTTACACCAAAAATCGCAAACTATTCAAGTTGCTTCCAGTCTAGGAGTTAGTCACTGACCCCAGATCAATTTAGATCTCAGACCAAAGACAACACTGGTAGCCAGGCCTAGCGTAAACGAATTAAGGGTTCATTAATTAGGAAAAAGAAATGAGAGTTATTCACAGGTTAAAGCAGGCAACCTATATGCAGTCTATGGTTCCAAAAGGTGACAGAGAGGTAGTAATCTGTCAGCAATGAATGTCTTTTCAGGGCTAACCCAGGTTGATCCTGGGAATCTCGGCTGTTTTTCCTTAGCTTCAGCCCTTGTAAGAGTCCAAACAACGAAGAGATGAAAAGTCTTCGTGTCTGCTAGCTTTATTTTTCACTTCCAGCATTCTGACTGATGGAACAAGGCCTTTTGCTTGCACTTCTCCAGGGGTTGATGGGCAATCAACGGTTTTGTCCCACAATGGCCCGCTTTGGATATGAGTGGACTGTCTAAGCTCAGAAATTCAGTGCAGGCATTTTTACAATTATATACCAATCGTATTTTACCTTATTGCACAGAACACAGACGTCAGAGTTCCCTCTGTGCTTGTGCAACCACTCAGGAGAGATTCACAAGCCACCTAGCTGATGAGCAGAGTGCCCACAGCGAGGTTGTGTGTTTCTACTGGTGGTGCAGAATCACACACGTCTCGGTGCACATCAAAAACTGTGTTCCTGCTAGCAGTTTGTCGGTGCTCAGCTGATGCCTAGAGACTTAGCAAGAGCTGGCGCTGGTTTACCAACATCACAACATCACATTAATATAGGTCCCACCCTAAAACAAAAATACGCACACAGGCTCCGTCTACACTGCAGGCTTTTTGCGCAAGAACACCTATTCTTGCGCAAAAACTTGCCGAGCGTCTACACTGCACATGCGTTCTTGTGCAAGTAAATTCACAGTACAGCGTCGGAAAACAGGGCTTCTTCTGGAAGAGTTATTCCTCTCCCCAGGAATTCCTCTTCCCGAGGAATAAGCCCTCTTGCGCAAGAGCTCTTCCACAAGAAGACAGTGTGGACAGGCAACATGATTTTCTTGTGCAAGAAACCCCTATGGCTAAAATGGCCATCGGAGCTTTCTTGCTCAAAAGAGCGTCCACACGGCCCTGGACGCTCTTGTGCAAAAGCACGTGGCCGTGTGGCCGCGCTCTTGTGGAAGACCTTTTGCACAAGAACTCTTGCGCAAAACAGTTCTTGCGCGAGAAGCCTGCAGCGTAGACCTAGCCACAACGCAAAATGCCATTGGCACCGAAAAATCAGTAATAACGTGGCTGAGACGCGTGTATTTTTATGTCTGATTTGAGAAGCGAGTAGTTTTTACGTGGGGTGTAACCAAGACAAATCACAGCCCTGAAAGGGATACAGTTGTTTGGAAAGTTTGAAAGCTGCTGCCTAGCATGCTTTCACCTAGTACTGTTCTAGGGTTTGGTTGTGGCTGTTGTGTTTGGGGGTAGCTTGGTTGTTCGGGTGTGGATATTGGTTGTATTGCTGTCTGTCTCTTGGGCTCAGGTGTGACTTTGGGGTGAGGATCTAGCTCCTGTGTCGCTGTGGGGCTTCGGCGTAGCTGTGGAGTTAAGGATTTGGACCTTGGGTTCTGGTGTGGCTGGTGGGTCTGGGTGTCACTGGGTATTGGTGTGATTGGTTACTTTTGGGGGTTTTACTTTTTTTTTTCTAGAAGGAGG
>JANRFK010000975.1:1856530-1875569 GCA_030068395.1 Apalone spinifera | reverse complement strand
GTTGTCAGGCCACAGACTCTTGCTCTCTTGCTAACAAGACTAAGATGGCTGCACACAAATTCTCTTATTCCCTTTTTCCTGCCTCCACACTACTGATTGTAATGAGACCCAGTTCCTATTCAGACTCATGCTGATGGTATGAAATTTGCATATAAATTCCAGTTCAGCAGTTTCACCTTGCAACCTGGTTTGGAAGGTTTTTTTACGTTGGAAGTTTGATATTTGATACGACTTGGGCTACATCACGCTATCCCGTAGACTGTTGTTTAGAAGCCGTGAGTGTTCTATTGTCGCATTTGCTTTCCATTCATGTCAGATGTTAACATTTGGCTCCAGTTGCCCTGTTTTCTGTTTTTTTCTCTCCTAGTGGATAAAATCCCTTTCCGAATAACCACCCTGCTTACTGAGCAAACCCTGTCCCCATAAATCTGTGGCCCTGTTGTCCAGCTAGAGATTTAGACCGTGCCGCTCACCGGGGTATTGGCGCACCGAAGTACCGGGTTGACATCTGGCAGAGTTGTAACTGTGTCTGTCTGGGCTACTGGCTCTGTGTGGAGAGGGAAGCCAGTTCCTAATGTAACCCCTGCTAGCCCATGTGCGGTACAGGCCCCAACCCCGGTTACTTTACACTTAGTTTCATGCTTCCCTTTCTGTGTGCTCTAAATGAGGCCAGTGTTTGTCTGCAGGCACAGGCTGAACTTGCTGGAGAGAGTGAGCGCCGATGCTGTCACCACCATCCTGCACAGGATGCTAGAGGAGAGGATGGAGCGCAGATGCAGGGGCGAGTATGAGCGCTCTTTCCTGACTGAGTTCCAGGAGGTAAGGCCCACAGCAGGCTCAGGGGGGGGCACGGCACTTCCCTGTGAAAGGGATGATGTTAAAATGAAACTCCTGTTCGAAAAAGTCCCAACCTGGCCCGCTAGGCACCCCCCTCCCCCCATTTCACTGTTTCCCTTGTGTTAATTACAGCATTAATGCAGGGAAGTCCTATGGCCTGTGTTATGCTGGAGGTCACAGTAGATAATTGCCCTTGGGCTCTTGACTCGATGAATCTATGTACTGAGCCCAATAATTGGTGTACGGCTGAAGGATTTCTAGAAAAGCAGCCAGTCTTGATCTGAAGACCTCAAGAGATGAAGAATCCACCACTTGCCTTGGTTGGTTGTGCCAATGGTAAATCACCCTTGTTAAAAAAAATTTAGCTTAGCATCTGATTTGAATTTGTCTGGCTGGAGCTTCCCATCACTGGTTTTTGTTCTGCCTTTTTCTGCTTTAGAGAGACCTTTCATAGCTGCTATTTTCTCCCCCTAACAGCACGAAGTCACCTGGCATCTTTTTGGTAAATTCAACAGATTATGCTCTCAAGTCTCCCACCGCAAGGCATATTCTCCAGCCCTGCAATCATTGTTGTGGTTCTTCTCCATCCTCTCCAACTGTTCAGCAGCCCTTTAAAAATGTGGGCCCCAGAACTGGATGTGCTATTCTAGTATTGGCCTCACCAGTGCTGTGCGGGAGGTAGAATCGTTTCCCTGCTCGCAGCTCCCATGCTTCCACATCTCAGGGTCACATTCACTCTTTTAGCCCCAGGATTGCGCTGGGAGTTCATGTTCAGTTGCTTGTCTACTGTGCCCCCCTCAATCCTTGTCAGTCACTGCTTTCTCCCCCTCCCCCCCCGGTCTGCATTCTTGGTTCCTAGACATTTAACTTTGCATTTGATTGTGTTTAAAATGCATTTTGTTTGAATGGACGAAACTTATGGAGGGATCCAAATTGCTCTAACTGCATTGGCCTCATTATTTACCACTTTGTCAGGTTTGATTGCAAATCTGGCTGCATCGAATTCCCTCTCCCCAATGATGCTTCCTCCAGCTGCAGCCCTGGCTATTGGGGACCAGTGATCTCCAGCCCGGGCTTGGTTTGGGCCAGAGCAGAGGGCAGGACTCTTCCCAGGTGGCTAGCGTGGAGTTGTGAGCTCTGGGAAGCCTGCTGAGAGTGTCGTAGATTCCCAGGCCAGAGGGCACCATTGTGGTCAGTCTGACTGACAAAGTGTGACGTAGTGTGGGTACCTTGCTGGTCGCTAGGCTTGGGTTGTGGGTGACCACCTCTAGCTGCTGTCTGCAGCACGGCCCAGCAGGGCAGGGGATGAGTCATTATGCAAAGGGGGCTTCGAACCTGTCTGACCAGTTATCTCCCAGGGAGTGGAACAATGGAAAGAAGGGGAGTGGAGCCCTGGAGGGGGGCAGGGCTGGAAGTGAGTTAGTTAAGTTTCTGTCTGGGATCATGGAGGAGACAGCCTAGGGAAAGGGGCTGGGATTTAGGGGCCCAGTCTCCCCCATCTCAAAGGGGGCTGAGGCACCCTAGGCCTGCCCTGTAACCAGATGACATCTGTGCTGGGCTGTATCCTGGAGAAGCAATAAACTCCCTCTATTCTACTGGCTGGGGGAGTCTGTCCGTGCCATTACGGGGGTGCAGGAGATGGGAAAACCCCAACGTGCTGTCACACAAAGGCCAGAGACCTTCCCCAGAATAATTCCTACAGCAGATTTCTTGTTCTGGTCTCAATTGAAAAATTATCGGCTGATGAGCGCCCCACGTCCACGGCCCTGGGTAAATTGTTCCCGTCGCCAGTCCCTGTTAAAAATGCCCCTTCTGCCCAGTCTGCCGGAGGGGAGCAGGGTGGGGGCTGGCACCGCTGGGCCGGGGCTTTCTGCATAGTGTCCCTCTCATTGTGCAGTGGATTGAGAAGGTGATCGGCTGGCTCAGCAGAGTGTTCCTGCAGGACAGTCCCACGGGCCACTCCACCCCCGAGTCCAGCAGCACCCTGAAGCGCTGGCGGTGCCATGTGCAGAGGTTCTTTTACCGCATCTATGCCAGCATGCGCATCGAAGAGCTCTTCAGCATCATCCGTGGTGAGACTCTCCCCTCGCCAGCTAGCCAGGACCTGCCCCACGGCCGCGCAGTTCTGCCTTCCCCTCTCCCGTCCCTCCTCGGGGGCCCTGGCACGTCCTCTGACTGCTCTTTGGCTTGTAGATTTCCCAGAGTCGAAGCCAGCTGTGGAGGATCTGAAGTTCTGCCTGGAAAGGACCAATCAGCGGCAGCAGCTGCTCAGCTCCTTGAAAAGCGCTCTAGAAATGCGGCTTCTCCATCCTGGTGGGTGTTTCCGCCCTCGTGTCCCCAGGCACTGGGCATGGGCCCTGAGGGGGTGTGGCAGTGGGGTGTCCTGAAAAGCAACTCTCCCGCTGCCCCGAGAGGCATGGCAAGGTGACAGCGTGGCAGTCGTGTCCTGCCCCTCCATGCTCTTATGCTCCTGCTTCCCAGTGCCCCGTCCCATCCCTCAAGCTCCCCATTTCTCTGCCGTGCAGCAAGGAACCGAGTAAAGGCTTCTATAGGGAAGTTAAAGACTAGCATTTGCTTATCAGATAGTCTTTTAACTAGTCGATTTCCCCCTCCCCTTTGCTGCCTCTATGAAAGAGAGCAGGAGGGGTACTTCAAAGTGTGTGGCACTGCCGCTTTGAAACTCCAAGGTGGCGTTTCAAAGGGGCAGCCGCTGCCCCTTTAAAATGCCACCTCCACGTGTTTCAAAGGGGCAGCAGTGGAGCCCGGAGCAGGTGGGCCTCCCCAGCTGATCCCGGGCTCTGCATGGCATTTCCCCAGAACCCTGGGTCAGCTGAGAAGTCCCTAGCTGACCCCATGCTCCACAGCAGCTGCCCCTTTGAAATGCCAGAAGTGGCTTTTTTAAGGGGCAGCCACCGCACAGCTGATCGGCGGGGGCTTTTGTACATTTCAGAGGAGGAATGCGGGAGTGCCTATCGACTAGTTGGGTATTCGATGGAAATTGCGTCGACTAGTCCACGAACCGCTTTTTACCACCCTTAGCGGTCTGTGCTCGAAGGCGTCTCAGAAGTGCTGTGTGGCTGCGCCAGCGGTCTCTCTGATGCTCCAGAGCACGCCGTCTGTGCTGAGCTGGTGTCTGTGCAGCCTCCTGCCCAGGCCCTGGGGCCTCTGTCCCTCCACCAGGCCAGGGCACTTCCCCACTAGCTCTGTGGGTCTAACTGGGGCTTTGCTCTCTGCTCTGAGACGGCCTGTCCTTCCCCTTCGCGTTAGGCGTCAACACGTCCGACATCATTACTCTCTACATCTCGGCCATCAAGGCCTTGCGAGAGCTGGACCCCTCCATGGTTATCCTAGAGGTGGCGTGTGAGCCTATCCGGAAGTACCTGAGGTAAGCGTGAGCGGCTTTTGCTGAGCTGCCCACAGATGTTAAAGCTGGGCTCTAAGAAACTAGACCTGCCCGTTTGGTAAAGGGGTAGACTTTAATTAGGGGAACCCCTCTTCACTGAGTCCAGGGTGAGCTGGCTTACTAATTCTAGTTCTTGGGTTTTTAACCTGGGATCATACTTCTCGAATCGGGACACTTGGTTATTCTTAGCCAATTAACAATTTAATAATGCACAAAAAACCACATTACTAACCAGTCACCCATCAAATGTTCTAGGCATGTACAAAATACACATGCAGATCTGTGCTGGGACCTGAGCAGCTATGCAAGGAATAACCGACTTGTGATCACTGGCTGTTGACTCTTCACAGTCATAGATTTGTCCCACTTCCCATAATTTTCCAGGGAATAAGGCAGCACTTGATTTAAGGCATGTCTGGGAATATAGTCCCTGCTCTTGGAATTGTTTGGCACGAAGAGGACTCATTTAAAGCATCAAGGGCAGTTGCTTAAAGCTGTTGCATAAGTCTCTCTTAGGCAGTTTGCTTGGCCATACAAAGGAGGAACATTACTATAGCATTAGTTACTTAAAACCCAAACTATGGCAACTGGAGGTTTCATTAGGAGGAACGTAGCCCCAGCAGGGTAGCTCTGCTAGTCACGTTAACACAGAGAAATACAGCTGCTAAATGAACTCATCACTGTGTAATCGTAGTGACTGCTGGATTTGAAGCGTCCATGTGGCTCGTCCTGGTGTCACTAGCACATCACGTGTCCGGGTTCTGCAGCTTATAGGCAGAGTTGAGTCAGAATTCTAAGGCCGGTGAAGCTGGAGGAAGAGGGGCCGTTTGTAAGAGTTCTAGGTAGTTCTTCTAGGCATGTGAAGGACTAGTTGCTTCCCCTGCCCTTGAGAGGAGGGAAAGAGGAGGGGGTACTTCAAAGTGGCAGTGGTGCTGCCACTGTGAAACACCATGCGCAGCCCAGGGCCAGTTGGGGTGTCCCCAGGCTGCACCTAGTGCTTCAGAGCGGCAGCACTGCATGGAGCCTGGGATCAGCTGGGGACTCCCCTGCTGACCCGGGCTCCGTGCGGCGCTGCTGCTTTGAACTGCTGCAAGGAGCCTGACGCTGGGCCCCCCACGGCGTTTCAAAGCAGCCACGCTACGCGGAGTCCCCAGCTGACCCCGGGCGCCACGCAGAGCTGCCACTTTGAAACGCCCCGTACTCAGCGCTTTCGCCTTTCAGGTGTACAGCCTTAGGGCTTTTGCCATGCTTCAAAGGCAGAGGCGCTCTATCGACTAATGGAAATGTAACATCCCTAGTTCTTCCCTCCGAGGCGGGGGGACCTGACCATGCCCCGTTATCTATGCTGGGCACTCCCAGCACTTCCTTACCGCTAGTGGGGGCAGCCCCCCCTTTCGTGCACCTTCTGCTGTCTCTGGAAAGTCACAAGCCCCAGTGTTCCGGGATACTCCCTCCCTGTGGCCCAGCACAGAGGGGGGTGGGGAATCGTTACAGTGCTGCCAAGGATCCAGCACCAAGGTAAGAGGGCCGGGGGCAATCGCTCTGGCTGGGCTCAGCGTGTGTCTCTTCCCTGGGAGTCCGCGGTACTTGTCTGGGTCGGGGTGGGCCCGGTGCTGTAGGTGAGAGCGTGGGGAGCGCCGAGCACCCCCTGGCTTGGAGTAGATTCCCTAAGGCTGTGTACAGGCGTTGGTTTGGTTTGTCTCAGTGCCCCGCTACGCTCGTGTTCCAGCACCCCAGGGCCAGCACCCCGCCTAGGAGTTCTGTGCGTGGCTTTGGGAGTCACTCTAGTCCCCTGCTCAGGCCAGTTCTGGTTCTCCTCCCTATCCTGCAAGACTGGCAGGGCCGGAGGGGCAGGGCTAGCCCCTACCTGCTACCAGGACTTCTCGGCACGTCTGCACGGCGTTGATACTCCCGGGCCACGTGGGCGTGGCCAATCCGGGGTCCTGCGCCGTGGTCTCGGCTTCCCCACGCGAGCGCAGGTTAGTTGGAGTGGTGTTCTCACCGGACACTTGCTAGTGGCACTCAGGCTGCAGGCTCCCGTTGGCTTTCTTGGTCATGTTGTCACGGTGGCAGTCAGATTTGGCAGCTGATCCAAAGATCGTTTTGAGTCACGGCGCTCCAGGCTAGCCCCCAGCCTGTAAGCGTGGCTGGCGCTCGTCGGAGGTGCGTAAAGCACGTTGCCTGGGCCCTGTCTGCCGAGCGATCTGGCCCTCGTCGCTCGGGAGGGGTGCAGCTCTTATTTACCACTCCCTGGCGTGACCGTGCTGTGCTACTCCCTTGCTGGCCCCCCTTTGACCACTTCATCCCCTGCTCTCAGGACCCGGGAGGACACGGTGCGGCAGATTGTGGCAGGTCTGACGGGCGATGCTGAGGGCTCCGGTGACTTAGCAAACGAGCTCTCGAAAGCTGACCCAGTGACGCTGGAAAATGGCCAGGAGAGTGACGACGACGTCTCGGAGCCGGAGGACTGGCTGCCAGACCCAGTGGATGCTGACCCAGGTTAGCCGCGAGGGCCAGAGGAGCCGCAGGTGGCTGCACCCACCCTGACCTGACTGTTTCTCAGCCCACAACTTCCTCCTGGTTCTCTTGGTGGGGCTGCTGCTCACCCGCGGCCCTCGGGGGGCCAGGGGTGGGGTGGGGGGAGTGAGGTGTCCAACGTTCTGCTCTGGCCTGTGTTGTCAGGGAAGCTGAGTTCTAAGCGCCGCTCCTCGGACATCATCAGCCTGCTGGTGAGCATCTACGGCAGCAAGGACCTGTTCATCAACGAGTACCGCACGCTGCTGGCCGACCGCCTGCTGCACCAGTTCAACTACAGCGCTGAGAGGTGAGGGCTGCGCCCCGAGTCTGGCCAGGCAGTGCCGGGGGGAGGCTGTCTCTGAGATCCCGGGTCTCCTCCCGGCGCCTGTGGCCGTCGGCTTGGACGGGTGTCATCGGAGCGAAACGGCCTCTGGCTTGGTGGGCCGGGTGCAGCGTGGGCCAGGATCCTTCGAAGGGAAGGTCAGCCACGGAGCCGAATCCAGGCCGTCCCGGGCCCATGTGGCTGCCCAACATGCCGGTGGAGCCCTGAGACACTTGGAAGAGGGGACACTGCAGCTCAGGGGAAGGAGCAGTGGAGTCCCGGGAAGAGCAGGTCCCCCCCTCCAGGATCCTCCTGGCTCCATCACACTGAAGGCCTGCAGAGGCTGTTCTCTGGGGAGGCAGCATTGCCCAGTAAGGAGAGCACAGGACTGGGGGTCAGGAGACCGGGATTGATTGGCTCGCTGACCTTGTTTCCCCCTTCGGAAGGGGTTATGAGCCCCCCTTGTGCCCGGCGCTCTGGCTGGCGAGGGGGCTGGGGATGCTGCGCATTGTTTGGGAGGCGTGGCGGGGGCAGGGGGATGGGAAGTTCGCGCAGCAGCCCTAGGATTGGGGTAGAAGTGCTGCGTGTGGGTGGGTCCCTCCGATGTCTGGCAGTACCCCCTGGGTTAGCAGAGGCTGCAGGGGCAGCTGGTCCTTAGGGCTGCCGTGGGAGTCTGCCGGGCTCTGCCTGGGGGGCGGGTTTGAGGCCGGCCTCGGCTTCTCCCTCCTCGGGTCTTGCTTGCGATCCGCTGCCCCTCTCGTTGTCAGGGAGATCCGCAACGTGGAGCTGCTGAAGCTGCGCTTTGGGGAAGCCCAGATGCACTACTGCGAGGTCATGTTAAAAGTAGGTTCTTGGTCCTGCCGCTGGGCTGTGGGTGGGGGGCCTGTAGGAGCCTGGTTTTAAATGAGCCCCCGGGGGGGGACGTCTTGGGAGGGGCTGCTGGCGATACAGCTGGGAGGCCTTTTGGCAGGGGCAGAAGTCTCGTGAGCAGTGGGAGGGCCTCGCTGTGACCCTGGGGGAGGGGGCGATTTGGGGGTCCCAGGACTGGGGTCAAGTCCTGCGTATTGCACCTGTGAGCGGGGTGGGCTGGAGAGTCGGGGCCGTCGTCCCATCTGTCCCCAGAGCGGGCACAGCAGAGGCAGCATTGTGCCTGCAGGCGTGGGGCGATCCCAGCTTCTCCCCGCCGTGTGTGCGAGCACCGGACTGGCGCCCTCCTCGGCGCGTAGAGGGGAAATGGCAACAGCCTGCCGTGTCCCCGTCCTCCTCTCGACTGTTCTCCTGCCCCCTTCTCCAGCAATGGCCCCGGGACTCAGGCCTCTTGCGGGGCCCAGCCTGGCTCTGCTCCGGCGCCTGCCAGGAGAGGAGCTGGCGCTTGGAGCTGAGTGCTTGGCCTGCCTCTCCGTAGGATATGGCCGACTCGCGGCGCATTAACACCAACATCCGGGACGAGGAGGAGAAGCTCCCGGCGGAGGAGAGGCCCCCGTTCAGCCTCGTTGCCGTCGTCCTGTCCAGCGAGTTCTGGCCGCCCCTGAAGGAGGAGAAGCTGGAGCTCCCGGAGCAGATCAAGGAGGCCATGGACGCCTACTCCAAGAAGTACGAGAAGTTAAAGGTGAGGGAGCCCTGTGACCTGGCTGGGCAGGGGCTGCCTTGGAGCTAGCGGAGCCCTGTTCTCACTGGCTGGAGAAAAGCGAGCCCCCTTCTCCCCGGCCCCCCAGCACAGCCCCGCTTCAGGAGGGGAGCAGTGCTGCAACGGGTGTTGCATCGGCACGTCGCGTAGTCGATAAGGACGCCTCCGCCTTTGGAATGTAGCAAGAGCGTCCTGCCGCGGGGAGCACGGGGCTCGAGCCGGCCCCCGCTGGCCCCGCCCTCCCGGGGCTTAGTCCCCGGCGCGCCCCCCGCAGCACCTCTGCTTCGGCAACGTAGCGAGTGCCAGCAGGGCTCTGTGCATTGCAAAGGCGGAAGCACCACCGCTTCCCCGCTGGGTCCCTGCCTCTTTCCCCGCGGAGACTGTGCTGGGGGGAACCAGCTTTTAAGCCGGCTCCCCCAGCACTGGATCCTCCCCCCCTCGGCTGCCTCTCTCGGGTAGAGGCAGCAAAGCGGGGGAAGCAACCAATAGAGTCGCTAGTCGACTACCCGATAAGCAAATGCCTGGCTAGTCGCTTCCATGCCTGGTACTGCGGGATTTGCAGCCGGTGTCAATGGGGAATGCAGCTGGGGGGAGGGGCTGCACAGTGGCCTGTAGGGGGAGGGAGGGCAGACCCTAGGGCTGGGCAGCTGTCGGGGGGTGATAGTGTCTGTCGGGCGATGGCCCCAGCGGCTGCGCCTGTGTCTGGGCGGAGGGCAGTGGCCGTATGGGGCTGAGCACGGGGGAGGCGGCAGGGAGCGGCTGTCCCAGGGCCCAGCCTGCCAGCTGTCAGCGAGCGCCCTGCCATGCACGTGAGGGGTGAGCAGCTGCTGCTTCTGCTTCCAGGCCATGAGGACTCTCAACTGGAAGCATCACCTGGGCCTGGTGAACCTGGACGTGGAGCTGGCGGATCGCACGGTCTCCCTCTCTGTGTCTCCAGTGCACGCAGCCATCATCCTGCACTTCCAGAGCAAGAGTGAGTGAGGGCACGTGGGCCCAGCCGTGCCCGGTGTGTTCACCGCCCCCTCGCACACAGCCCCTCGACCCAGAGCCCTATGAACGTGGCCATGGCCCCCTGCTCTTAGTGCTGCTCCGAGAGGCCTGTTCCCCTGCGCGGCAGTCGGGGCACAGCCTGCTTCCTGGAGCACGGTGCGCCGGGGCCCTGGTTCTCTGCCTGCTGGCAGCTCAGTTCCTGCCATGGCTGCCTGCCTGCTCTCGTGCCCTGCCCCAGCCCCCTCCCTCGGGGGTGCCAGTTCAGAGCTATCTCGGCCGCAGAGACTCTGTTTCCAGCTTGGGGATGTCTGGGCGGGCCGGGCTGATACGGGCGAGGGGAGGCGATAGAGGGGATGAATCTGACTCTTGCATTCAGGGAAAGTGCAGGGCAGCGCGGCTGGCCCTGGCAAGCGGAAGCCCGCCTCGTGTCCGGCGTAAGTAGCCCGCAGGACTCCAGCGGTTAGAGACGCCGAGGGCGTAGCAGGCTTCAGAAAAGGCCTGGCCATTGAGACTGAGAACGAGAACGTCCACAGCTGCACTGGAAGGGCTGGAACCCTGCCCAGGCGTCTGAGCCAGCCCTTGGCGCACAGGGCGTGGGAGGATCGGGTGGTCCCAGAATAGCCCCCCGGGTTTGACAGGGCTCTGGGCTAGGTGCTCCTGTGACCTGCCCTGGCAGTGCGGGTGCTGGTGGGAAGCAGGCTCAGGCCTGGCTGGTGATGGGCTGGGCGCTCCCGCGTTGGGGCCAGCATCCACCCCGGGAGTGACGCTGCCGCTCCTCGGGGCGCCGGGGGCTCCCTCAGGCACATGGACGCTGGCGGAGCTGAGCGAGGTGCTGAAGGTCCCCGTGACGTCGCTGAGGCGGAAGATGACCCTGTGGCTGCAGCAGGGCGTCCTGCGGGAAGACCCCCCGGGCACGTTCGCCGTGATCGAGGAGGAGCAGAAGGACCAGGTGGACAAGGTGGTTCTGATCGACAGCGATGAAGAGGGCGACTCTGCCATGGCTTCCCAGGCTGACCAGAAGGAGGAGGAGCTGCAGGTACTTTCCTCAGCCCCTGGGGCGTTGCCAGCCTGGGAGGACGCTGTCCTCTCCTCTGGGCGGTGGGTTGTAGTCACCTCCGTTTAGCTGCACGCGCAGGCTCGGCTGGCAGGGTAGCGCTCCCGCCCCGCTGCTAGGCCGTGCCCCGAGGGAGCAGCCGCTCTCCGGGCTTAGGGGATTGCGAACAGCGGTGCTCAGCCAGCTCCTCTGGCTCGGAATCGCCACTGGCCGGCCAGAGGGGCCCTGGGTTCCTGGGAAGGGGGGTGGAGTCCGGCAGCCAGGAAGCTGCCTGTTCGGCTGGGCACTGGGAGCTGCTGTGGGGCATGGAGGGGCTCACCCTGCCCTTGGCCACTAGACTCATTCGTGTGCCGCTGGCCGGAGCTCGTTTGCAGCACCGCTCCGGGGCTGCTCTTAGGCACCGACCATGCACGGCGGGGCTGCAGGGCTCTGAAGGCAGCAGAGTGCAGCCCGTGCTCTGCCAGCCCTGCTCGGGGTGCCTGCGCTCCCTGTCCCTGGCGTGTAGCGAGGCGCGGGGGGGCCGAGCTGGGATTTACCCTGCCCCCGTGTCCTGCCGCAGCTTTTCTGGACGTACATCCAGGCGATGCTGACCAACCTGGAGAGCCTGTCCCTGGAGCGGATTCACAGCATGCTGAAGATGTTTGTGATGACGGGCCCCGTGGTGACCGAGATCGACATCCAGGAGCTGCAGGGCTTCCTGCAGAAGAAAGTCCGGGACCAGCAGCTCATCTACTCCGGTGGTGTCTATCGCCTGCCTAAGAACTGCAGCTAGAATCGGGCCTCCCCACTGACCTCGCCTGCATCACCCCCGTTCTGCCTGCTTCCCCCGAGCCCCTGCCGAGCGGTGTCTGCCTCGCGGCTGGGTCGCCATGGCGCTGCGGCTTGGGGAGCTCTTGTCCCGTGGCTGCCTGTCACGTGGCGGTGGCTCGGGGTACTCGGGCTGTAGCGCAGTGCAGCTGCAGCGCCCCTCGGAGCTGGGCCAAGCAGCGGGGCTGGTGCCAGCCAGTCAATTCCGTCTTGTACGTTGGCCGCTAGCGCCTCTCCCTCGTTAATAAAAATTGTGTGTCTCTGAGAGCCCCGACTGCTTTGCCGCCGCTCCCCGGCAGCGCGCTCTGGCGTCCCGCCCCGGGCGGGGGGAGCCGTACGGCCTGAGTTCGTGTCTGCAGGGCAAGATGCTCTCTGCTGCCCCTGCTGTAACGCGGCCGGAGCAGCCTCCTAGAGCTCGCTGTGTGATGGAGACCCCCGGCAGGCGCGTGGCAGAAGAGGGCGCGCTCTGCCGCGCTTGCCTTGGCCTACGCAGAGAAGTCGGCTTCTCGTCCCTCCTCCCTTGGAAGGGACAGGCCCAGGGGGGGGACCAGCGATGTGCGGTGGTACCTGCCTGGTTGCACGGGATGGTGGAGAGGGGCCTTTGCATGGGATGTTGTTCCAGGAACATGGGTTGCTAGGAAGAGCTGGGATCCACCAAAGGAGGAGCATCTTCGCAGGCAGGCTGGCTACGCTAGTGAGGGGGCTTCAAACGAGGTTCCCTAAGGAGGGGGTGCAAGCTTCATCCCCACAGATTTTAAAGTCCCGGCTTGACCAAGTTGAGGTTGGCCCTGCTTGGGGCAGGGGGCTGGACTCTGATCCCTGAGGTCCCTTTCCGCCCTGGGATTCTGCCATTCTGTGGCACGTCCTCGCTCAGGCTCAGGCCCCTGCAGGGCTCTTGGGGCTGCCATTGGCCCCCGGCACTGGGCGGGCACGTGGCCCCATGGGCCCTGCGGTACGTTGGCTGGCGGTGGTGGCTGCTTATGGGGAGGCTCGGAGCCGGAACTGTTCCACCAAGCAGCTTCCCGGGGTCCTGCTGTTCTCGGCGCGTCTCCCTGGCGTGTGGCGGTCCCAGGCGGCGAGTGACCGAGGTGGGCATGGGGCAGTAGCAGCGTCGGCTGGGCTGTGCCGGGACTGGCCCCTGGCCCTGCTGCTGAGACGGGAAGGCAGCCACACTCGTCCCTTTGTCCCCCCCCTCGGTCAGCAAGATGGGACGAGCCGCCGCCTCCCGCTGTCCCTGGGGGGATTTTCTTGCAGTTGTGGGGGCTCAGCTCCCCCAGCCCCAGCTGGCAGGCAGTCAAGCGTGTGCTCTGGTCAGCGCACGGGGGTGCTGCCAAATGGGCTGCGGGGGGAGAGCCGGGAGGGGCAGGAAGAGGTGGATCAAGGGTGGGGCCTCAGGAGGGGGGTGGAGCAACCCCTGGGGAAGTGCAGCTCAGGCCCATGGGGTCACGGGTCTCCCCGCAGCTCTTGGAGCTCCTGGCCCCCTGGCTGAGCAGGAGCCGTTCCGGCCAGTTTCCTAGTGACTCTTCGCAGTCCCCAGCCGGGGAGGTGGTGGACCCGCCATGTCCCTTGGCCTGCCCGGGTGCAGCCTGGAGTCGTCCCCCTCCCGCCCCGGGAGCTGCGCAAAGTGTTGGGGAAACGAAGGCTCGCAAGGAAAATTCCCGCTTTGCACAAGCCGCGTCGGTGGCTCCGTTCCGGTGCCTGGAGTTGGTGTCAGACTGGCAGGCGGTAATGCCCGGGGCCTTCCTGGTAAATACTGGCTCTGCTCTGCCGGCCCTGCCCCTGGCTGCAAAAGCGTCTGGGAAATCCACAGGAGCGGTCCAGCCCCTCGGCTACCTCCTTAGCCAGCCTCTACCAAGGGGCCGCTTGGCTAGCGGTGAGCAGGAAGCAGCCTTTGTCTATTGTGACACGCTGCAGTCGCGGGGAGGGTTATTGTGACACGGCGGCGCTGGGGTTGCAAGGGGAGATGCTGCTTTGTCAGGGTGTGTTCCCATCAGCGCAGGGCATTGCGGTGCCCGCTACTGAGAGATGCTGTCGTGTGCGTGTTGTGAATGTGTAGGGGATGCTTGAGAAAATGGCAGTGACCGTGTGATTTAGCCAGCTGCTCTCTTCGTACTGGCTGTGACAGTGCTGCGGTTGGTGAGCGTGTGCGCCGAGGGGCGATTGTGACACGCTACAGCTGGGTGTGTGGAGGGGCGATTGTGACACGCTACAGCTGGGGGTGCGTGGGGGGGTTCTTGTGGGTGCTTCAGTATAGATGTAAGTTTAGGAGATTTTGAGATGCGGGGGTCATGCCGTGTGAGAGATCTATTGGCCGAGTAGGGGCCCAGGTTGCAGTGAGAACAGGGCTGCGAGGGGGGCAGATGTAGGGAGAAAGGGGGATGGTGTGAGCTGTGGGAGGGGCAGGCTGCGTACAGTTCCAGGCAGCGGCTCCACCTTTGCAGACAACTGAACCCCTTCTAGGGGGCTGGTTTATCTTGCACACCCCAAGTCTCACTGCACTTATCCGTACACACGAGTCTCAGCCGCCCCATTGCTGGCAAATTGCCGACTGGCTCAGTTTGCCGTGTAATTGTACAGGAAAGGGACTGGGATTGAAACCGTGCACCTGCCTTCCGTGTGCCGGCCGTAGAGCGGTAGGAACAGGCCACAGGCTGCCTGACGCTGGGTTGTGCCGACTTCGCTGGTGCGTTTCTGTAGCTGGCTGTGAAGGGGTGTCCCTGGGGGGCCTGTGTGGATCCCGAGAGGTGCACGTCCCCTGGCTGAGAGCCACTGTTGTCAGATGGGGGGGTTGCTGGAGGCTCACGGCGGAGCCAGCCTCTGTTCCCTGAGCTGGGCGCTCCCTGTGTCCCTGCAGCGTCAGAGACGTGCGAATGCCCCGGCGGGCCGGGCCAGGCCACCCCTGCAGCCATTGTTGCCACCTTGGCCTGTCTCAACGTGTGCGCCCTCACCGTGCTGCTCCTGGCAGCGGCCCTCGTCCTCCGCCCGCCCCGCGAGCAACGGTGAGTGACCGGTGCAGCCGTGGGACAGCTGGTAGCGCCCTGCCCCTCTGCCCCCACTGCTGGCACTGGATGCTGCGCCCTGGGGGAGCTGACGAGGCCCCTCAGTGGGCTACGCCCATTGGGTTCCTAGGAACCGTTCTGGTGCTGGGCCTGGCCGACAGGAAAAGGGCCAGTGGCCCCGAGTCCCCGGCAAGGTGCCTCCATCCCAGCAGCCAGACGGTGTGCGTTTCCCCCCCGGCGCCCTCCGCTAACACCCCTGTTTTGTTTTTAAGGCTGCTCGGCCAAGAAGCCCCCGGCTCCCCTGCCGTCCCGTAAGTCTCCCAGCGCCCGGGTTCGTGCAGTAAGTGTGGCCGGGGCCGGGGAAGGAGAATCTGCTCTTCCCGGGAGCGGTCACAAGGCGGCTGGCCCGGGGGGGCGTGTTGCCAGAGCTCGGGGCGCTGGCGGATGCCGTCGCGCTGCAGCTAGTCGAGATCTTTCGCTTGAAATGGCGGCTCAGTGGCCAAGCGCCTGTGGAAAGCCCCCAAGCAGAGAGAAGACGCGTCAGACGCAGCCTTGTCCATCTCCGGCGGCCAGGCCGGGACCCCCCTGCAGCCCACACTCTGGGGCATCGTTCCGCAGCGGCGCTTTGGCGGAGAGACTCCTCCCTGTCGGGAAGTTCCTCCCACGTTTGCATTTTCTTGCTTAGTTCGAGCCCATTCCTCCTCCTAACACCTCTTGCACCCCAGCTCCCCCCCCCACCCTCCTGGCGGTTCACGCCGTTCTTGCTTCCCCGTTGGACCGTGCCTGCACCGCAGCTCCTGTTGGCAGAACGCGTGTGCTCCCGGGGAGTCAGCCAGCCTGTGGCGCCCTAGGAGTTACGCACCAGGTAGACGGTGCGATGCCGAACGGGAGCGCTCCTCCCACCGACACAGCTCCTGCCACTCGCGGGGCCTGGAGCAGCGACGTCCGCGCGCTGCCGGTTACGTGTCGTCCTTCCCCACACCTCAGCCCCAGGGATTCCAGCATGCGCCCGGGAGAGCATGCGGTGCGCTCAGTCGTCCCCTGCCATGGAGGCTGTCGCCCTGCTGCTCTGTCTGGGGCAGGGTGGGCGTGGGGCGAGGCAGGGATACATCCCATCATTGCTTATAAGGTTCTCTGCAGGGCTGCTCAGCCAAGTCCCCTTTCAGCCCAGCACTGGGGAGCAGCAATACGATTGGGGCGGATACGTGTCTCCCTGCCCGTTGTCCTTTGCAGCATCGTGGCTGGTTTTTCCGTGTGGGGGCTCTGGGCTGGAGGGAAAAGGGGCTTGGGGCTGCAGGTGTGGTCAGTGACTGCGGTAGCTTCTCTCCCCCAAAGACCCCTCGCTTGCCTGAGCCTCCTGCTCCATGAATTGAAGCGCTTGGATCCGTTCTGTGGGAGCCCAGCAGGAACGCCGGTGTCTAGAAGCAGGGGCGGTTGGGGTAGTTTTGTGGCCTGTTCTGTGCGGCTTTTGTGTGGTTTCTCTTCAAACATTTTGTACAGTAGGAAGCTTTTAAATCTGACCTTTTTGTCCTCGGCAGGCCTACGGCTCGCTGGCCGATTACCTAAAACCTGTCTGCAGCGTGCTTGGCCGAGAGCACAGAGATTTGCTGGGGGGAGGAGGGGAGATGGTGCAAAAATGTTGCTTTTAGGAAACTTTTTTAGCAGCGTGTCACATTCTGATTGGAAGCTGAGAGGCTGTGCGTGGAAACCTGACCGAGGTATTGGTGGGGAGCATACTTGAGCCTGCAGGCTGCAGCAAGTGGGCTGGGTGCATAAAAACCTTTCTCCCTCGTCTGCCACCCTTTGTCAGATTTTAGCCCACTGCAGAGGATCACTTGTGTGCAGCTGCTGAGAGGAAAAAAGTGGCTGGATTTGTACCATGATAGGTCTGTCCACTCTGTGTCCAAATCCCAGCCTCAGATCAGCATTACAAACACACAAGTATTCTTGTGAAGAGTTGTGTTACTGCACATGCAACATGCCTGAGCCCAAACCACAAAGGCCAGGCACTGAAAAGCTGAGCCCTCTAACAGTGCATACCCTCTACTTCTCCCGGGACAGACAGACACACCTGCCCATTACCACAATGGCTGGACACCAGCCCTCATGTACTGCAGCCTTAACTCTGTCCCCCAGGGGCGCAGGCCTTCCATCATCCCCATTAGCTACCCTTCTCTACACTAACCATGGCCGAGCCGCCTCCTTCCACCAGTCAGCTACGACAAAAACCCACAACTACCAGTGTTGAGGAAAAATGCTCTAGGACGGCAGGTGTTCAAAAGGGTGAATGTGGGGCAGAGTTAAGGTTGCAGTGTACAGCACCACTGTTGTTGTGCATGGGAATTGGGTAGCTTTCTTTTAATAATTTGGGAGCTGTCTAGTGGCCCTTTCTGTTTCCTGTTGTGGAAGCCCCCAGAGTCTAACGCAGCCACCGTGTAAGGCTGAGAGTAGTCAGCGAGCCCTGCCATGCCCATGTGGCTTCCTTGTATTGTTCCTGTTGAGTCGCGTGGGTGGAGGAGCCAAGGGCGTGTCCCTCTATGTGGCTTAGCTTTGGTGCTTTAGGCCTGTGGCCCCAGGCTCTGTGCTGCAGTGCAGGGCTTGTGCTTTACAGCTCGGATCCTGGGGCCAAAGAGCTTCAATTCTCTGTTGGCTTCAGCTCTCCTGGAAGCCCTGGGGCCGCGGGGAACAGCTTGGGGAGGGGGCGAGAACAGGAGGGGGGGGGGGACACCTGCCTTGGGAGTCGTTGGCTTTCAAAGTCAACTGACATTCTGAGCTGTGTGTGCAGGGGTTCGCTCTGTGTCACTTCTTATCCCTGCTCCCTTGACTGCAGCCTGCGTGTGAGGGGCCCTTCAGCCGGCAGGCGAGGGCACAGCCCAACAGCAGGAGCCTGATGCCTGCCAGGGGGGGTTGTGCTGCCCCGTGGGATGCCCCCAAGTCAGAGAGCAGGAGGGGCGACCCCCTGCTGGTGCGGGCTGGGGCGCTGAGCTCTCTGTGTTGTTGCAGGCCCCGTCCCGAGAGCATGTACGTGGATCCCAGCGAGCTGCACCCAGGACCCAAGTGAGTGGGAAGAACAGGAGACGGGAGCCCCCCCGGCGCAGGCAGCTTGCAGAGGGTTTGGTGAACACGGGCGTGCGTCTGCTCCTGCTGCCTTGAGGCCGATGCGGGGCCCAAAAGGCAGGACTGTGCCGGCTGGTTTTATCTTGGCAGCGTCATGGGTTTGGAGGGGCTCCTGCTTTGGGGGTGCAGGGTGCCGGAGAGGACGGGGCGCCCCCCTCGAGTTTCATACCATGGGAATAGGAACAGTTCTTAGTTGCAGGCAGGGGCGGTGAGTGAAGGTAGGGCTGGGGGAGGCAAGCCCCCAGCCCCGCCCCTTCTGGCCACCCCCAGCATCATGGGGAGGTGGGGCAGCGCATGGCCCCAGCCTGCCCCACCCCGGAGCACTGGGGGAGGGGGTGGCCCTAGCCTCTCCGCCCCGGCAGGCGTTCTGGGGCGAGTCTGGGTGGGCCAGACGGTGAGATGGTGAAGTTGCTGTTGGCACAGGCTGCCCCTGAGCAGCAGAACCAGCAGCTCCCCTCTCCCCGCCTTCCTCCCATGAAACTGGGGGTGTCTGAGCCGCGTCGGGGGTGGGGCTTGTATTGCTTTGGGAGCCTGGGGCAGACACCCCCGCACCGAGCGAGGCCAGTGGGGTTCCCTCTGGCTGGGAGCCTGGACCTGCTTGGTTTCTGCCAGGCTGCACCTGGCACCCAGTTACTGCAGGGAAACGGCCTGTACTTGGCCCTGCCAGCCCCTGCGCCAGTACGTCCTGTGGCACGCCACTGCCCGTCTCCCCGCTGGTGTGCTGAGCGCCAGCAGGGAGCCGTTTCTGGCCTGCCTGTGTGCAGGGAAGGGACCTGCCAAGCGCTGGGCTCCTCGCGTCTCCTCCGCCAAGAGCAGAATTAGTCAGTGGAACAGCCGGTGCTGCCCCTAGCTCCTGCTGGGAATCGGCCATCGCTGTCCGCGCCTCTGCCGCTCCGTCCGCAAACACGCCAGGGCCCTACTTGCATTCTCCTCTGTCTCCCCAGGCCTTGTTTCCTCTCAATTCCTGGGGGCGCTGAATCCTGCCCGGTTGTCGCAGCCTTGGCCCCAGGTCTCAGGAACTCCCGTAACATACGAGTGTGTCACAGAAATGCCATTGCTAGAGGCCGAGTTTCTTAGCCGCGGCAGCGCGCTCTACCTTTGTAACGGCAGGGTTAAGGGCCGCAGCTGGGTCCCTGTCGGTCCACGCTCAGGGTCCCGATAGTTCGTTATAAAACGGGCTGTTAGATCAGTTGTTTGTAAATGCAAGTTCCGGTTTTTGAATCTTTGCACCTTCCGTCCCTTGACCTGCAGCGGGCGTTCATTCGTGCTGGGGAGCGATGGCTGCATTTATAAACGGATTAGGGTGTTTAAGACATTCCATCTAACCGGAAGGTTTACCCAGTGTTGCGTGGGTCCTTAACAAATG
>JANRFK010000975.1:1802527-1815832 GCA_030068395.1 Apalone spinifera | reverse complement strand
GGGCAGGAAGGGACATGGGGCTTAACCAGCAGAAGACCTGCCCCAGCGGCTGGGATGCCGAACAGCAGAGGGTTCTCTGAGGTGGGGGAACCGATGCCCTGAGTGACCAGCGGGAGGCGCTGTGGCGCTGCATGTCCAGCCCCGTGACAGACCCTCACGGAGCGATGGGCGGAATAGCCCATTTTCTCAGTTAGGCCTCATTGGTGATGCTCAGTTTTGGGTGATTCGTTTCTGACGCCGCACTTCTCTTGTTTCCCAGGTCTGATCTCGCACGGTTCTTGTGCTACGTTGGGGCCCCTTTTGTGGGACTAATTCTGTCTCCTGCGTGCAGCTTTCCCCATCAGCGCTGGGCACTGCAGGTTCTTGTGGCATTAGACGATCGCTCCCTCCCTTCTCACGTAGGCCCAGGGATTGCACCCGTGGGCAGGGAGCGGCAAAGGGACAGAGCCAGGGAGCTGAGGGCAAGAGATGTGTGAGATTGTGTTGGGCCTTGGCCAGCCTCGGGGCTGCCCCCCGCTGAAGGCACCAGCATTCAAGAGGGCGCTGTGCTGCTACCTCCCACCCACACGGCTTAGACACAGGCAGGCAGGTGCAGCAGCCTCTGGGAAGGAGGGCCGGACCAAGATGCGGGGGGCAGCTGGACCAGCCAGGTGACTCCTCCCACATGGGGCGCCCCTCCTCCTCCACTGCCCGGCTTCCCCTGCAATATGCAGCTGCCCCCTGCTCCTGCCCCAGGCCTATGGAACCACCCCAGCCAAGCACAGGACCTGGGGCCTGGCTTGTGTGTGTTGTTCAGATAGAGGGGCCTGATTTCAGGCTGCCCTTCTTCCTCCACTGAGCTGGGTCTGGGTCAGGGGGAGCCTGAAAGGGGCACGAAAGGGGCAGCCGGTCAACCTCCTGAATCCTCTTAAAGAGACCGTGTGCACAGGCACATGCACATTCACACGCATACACACACACACACACACACACATGCGTACGTGCATATACACACACACACACACATGCGTACGTGAATATACACACACACACACACACGCGCGTACATGCATACACACACACACACACACACACACATGCGTACGTGCATACACACACACACACACATTTACCCCATCACATAACACCAGAAATAGGGGTCCCCTGATGGAATGAATAGCCCAGCCTGTGGAATTCCTTGCTGGGGATGTCGTGAAGACCAAAAGTGTCACGGGATTCAAAAAGAATCCGGTAAGTTTGTGACGTCAGCAGAGCTGGTGCCAGCTTGGCCCTGTGCCTCGCTGAACACTGACAAATGCACAGTCGGAAACCAGTCTGGCTCATTTGGGTGTTAGTATTGTTGACAGTATGGGATTGTAGGAGGTGTGTGTAGCGTTTGGATTGTATCAAACGCCGGTGAGTTGCTGCCTTCATGAATCCCCCTTATTTGGCGTGTCCCCTGTGCAAGGTGATATTTCAGCATCTGCGTTGCGTGTTTGCTGTGAGACTGGAAACCCTCGGTCTGGAGCGAAGCCTCGCCAAGTGTGAAACGCTAGTTTTCCACAGGGCAGAGACTCAGAGAATGGTAGGATGGGATGGGAACTCGAGAGGTCATCTAGTCCAGTCCCCGCGCTCATGGCAGGTAGGTATTCTGCACCACCCTTGACAGGTGTTTGTCTAACTGCTCTTAAACTCTCCAGAGATGGAGATGCCACAACCTCCCTGGGCAATTTCTTCCAGTGTTTAACCACCCTGACAGTTAAATCGCTTTTTTTTCTAATGTTCAATCTAAACCTCCCTTGCTGCAACATAAGCCTAGCACTTCTTGTCCCATCATGGGAGGTTACAGAGAGCAAGTTTTCTCCCTCTTCCTGGGACAGCACTGGGATGGGTTCCCTGGGTGTGGAATCTCCATCCCTAGAGGTGTTTAAGTCCCAGCTTGACCCTGGCTGGGCTGATTGAGTTGGGATTGGCCCTGCTTTGGGCAGGGGGCTGGACTTGATGACTCCTGAGGTCTCCTCCAGCCCTAAAAGTCTGATTCTATGAGAAGGATGAGCAAGATGTGGGTTCTATCCCCATGGAAATCCACCATATGCCAACTGGGAACAGCACTCTGATAAAACAGAGACATTGGAGAATGTTTCAGGAGGTTAAAAAGCATGTCCAGGGTCTGGCATTGCAAATTCCCTAAAGAAAGTCACCGTTCCTGGGCATCACCTGCAGTGATCATGATAAAAAAGGGTGGTGGACCGGGGCCTACTATTCTTTCAGGGAAATGAAGTGACATGCAAAGATGCCTACCTACTGCCTGTGTGGCAGAATCATTAGGTGCCCGGGGAAATGCAAGCGTGTTCTCAAATCTTGATCTTGTTTTTTTCCAAGGAGCAGTGTTGGAACAAGAGACAGGGACAGCTCTTGGGGCTGTTTGAACGGACACACATGCCATTTGACTTGTGCAACATGTTCACTATATTCCAGAGCCAATGAAAGGAGCATTGAAAGATTGCATTCTGGACACACGATTGGTAGAGCTACATAATATTATTGTGTTCTCCAAATACTCCAAAAGTCATATGGGAAAGATGGATTTGGTCTTCACACATTTAAAACTGAAACCTAGCGAGTGTTGCTTCCTACAAGAGGAAGTCAAATTCTTGGGCCATGATCTCGAGAGATGCCATCCACGCAGACACAGAGAAGATCAAGGCACTGGGAAACCGACCTGTCCGGCATTGAGTTTCATGAATTACTGCGGATGACTCATCCCCAAATTCAGACACGTTAATGCACCTTTACATCAGCTAGTGGCCAAACTGATCTGAAAGGAGGGGGAAGACCAAGCGATAAGCTTTGTGTGGGGAGCCTTTACTGAGCTAACATGATGATTCATGATGCTACCTGCACTTGCATACCTTGAGCGTAGGCTGCCTTTCGTAGCAAACTGCGGATGGGCGCTTCCGCCGGAGGGGTGTGGTACTCTGTCAAAAACAAGGGGCGGGGGCAGCACGTGCAAGATGCGGGTGAAGGCATTTAATGAAAAACAAGGACTTCGGGCTGGAGCTGCTTGCTCTCCACTGGGCCGACACAGAAAAGTTGAAGGCTATTCAATATATTCAAAACAAATGGTGGTTTCACACTATAGTCCTGATACCTGGCAACGGCCAACCTTATGTACCCCGGGAGAGGGAGGTCGAGCAACCAGGAGCACTGCTCAAGCAAGCGGATGGGGCTGAATATGAGCTTGGAGGCCCTTTCAAAGAGCGGAGCGTCCTTGAGGTAAGTTATCGGGCTACTTAGTGATGTCCAGTCCTGGGCAAGCCGTGCAAGCGATGTGCCCGAGCGAAGGATGCATTCCCTTGCACCAGCACTCCTTGGCTTTGCGCCAATGTTACAATCCCACAGACAGAGTTTGGCGTCTGAGGTTATCGCCACGTGAGAAGCATCACGCACAATGCCAGCTGGAGGAGGAGTCAGGTGAGGGGATGGTTCTAATCCGGCAAAACCGAGTACACAAAAGAACAGGGTGGGCAAACTGAAACCCCGACAAAAATGGCAAGATCAGGGCCCCACATTTGATGTAAAGAAATCAGAGACAGTCCAGAGGCCAGCACACAAATGGATTAAAGGTCTAGAACACACAGCCTGCAAGGAAAGACTGAAAAGTGGAGTTGTTTAGTGTGAAGGAGACTGACGGTGCATGTGTGTGATGGAAACTCTTTGTACATACACCCTGCAAGCTAGCTGAGATACACCACAATGGCCAGTGACTCATCCAACTTTATGACTGCCCCCAAAATAATGTAGATGTTATGTGATAATAGCTGGTGGTTGACAGGACTCCCGACAGCAAACCGCACCTGAAAGATGGATTGATGAACATTTAATCCAGCTTAATGTTTTTCCCTCCCTAATGATTCATGTGTTTGATAACAGTGAGAAGTAATTTTAGGGCATATGCCTAGATTGGAATCAAAGGATTTATGATCACCTGCAGGAAATGCTTGTGAATTGAGGAAGGCTGCATCTGAAAACACCTTAATTCTATATTCTCTCATTCTATTTTTCTATATTTAGAACAGGTTCATTATTATTATTATGCATTAATGTATTTATTTAGAAGCAGGAAGGAGTACTGCAGGAAAGAATCTAGTGGTCATAATGGACTACAAGTGAAATAAGTCAACTGTGTGATACTATTGCCAAAAAAAGCAAACATGATTCTGGGTGGCATTAACAGGAGTGTTGTGAGCAAGACACGAGAAGTCATTCTTCCGCTCTATTCTGTGCTGATTAGGCCTCAATGGGAGTATTGTGTCCAGTTCTGGGCACCGCATTTCAGGAAAGATGTGGAGAAATTCGAGAGGGTCCAGAGAAGAGCAACAAAAATCATAGAACCCTAGAACTGGAAGGGACCTCGAGAGGTCATCGAGTCCAGTCGCTTGTCCTCATGACAGGGCCAAGCACCATCTAGATCAGGAGCGGGGGACCTTTTTTGGGCTGGGGGCCACTGACCCACCCAAAAATCAGTCGGGGGCCGCTCACAAGTGAGGAGCAAAAAAATCCCCAAACAAACAAACAAAAAAAACCCTTGCGGACATGGCCCCCAGCTGAGAAGCAGAAAGACCCTCCCCACATTCCCCTCACACACCAGAGCCGGGGGCGGGAGGGAGAGGGGGACAGAGAGTGCCAGCACGAGCTCCCCAATGCTGGAGGTGGAGCCCTGAGCCTGGAGGGGCCAGATCTAGGAAAGCTGGGGGGCCTTAGGTTCCCCACCCCTGAGATCATCCCTGACAGCTGTTTATCTGACCTGCAATGTGTCTCTGCATTCAGACGGTAGGGACTGCAAAGCAGCATCAGGGCAAACATCCATCCACCACCTCCCTCCACCAGCGCTCCTTACCCTGACCTCCCAGGGCTGTGGCGAGGGCTGACTGGCTCGGTCACGTCCTTCCTGCTGGGCTGGGAAGGGCGTCTATGTGTTCCAGAAGCGTTCGCTCTCGTGGCAGGTTTGTGCTGCGGACGCATGCTCACCGGGAACTAACTGGAGACCCCCCATTTCACACACAGGGTCTGCCGATCGCCGGAGCTGGGGGCAGGAAGGAATTTCCCCCTTGTCCTGGGGAGGGGCTGTTTGCCTCTGCAGCACGAGGCAGGGGCTGCTAGCTGGGTAGAGTTCGAGTAAACGGCGAGTGCTGTGTAGCTTGGAGCCTGCACATCGCAATGAAGGACGGCAGTCACTCAGCCAGCAGTATGGGTCTGGGGGGTGCGGTTCTCCGACCAGCCACGTGCAGGCGACAGCCTGTGGCCCATCAGGGTTTGCACGTGGCTCGTGAGACGCGGTGTTGTCTGTGGCACACGCGCAGGGCTAACAGATCCTGCAGGTTTCTGTCCACGTTGGTTTTTTCTGCCGGTGTTGAAGTGACACGCATGTAAAACCAGGGCCTGGGAAGTGAGGAGGGTGTGGATTGGCTGGGAGAGCCCCGTGCTCCTTCTGCATCCAGTTCCAGCGCTGCTACGGGTCTGTCAGCCCACCCCGTGAATTGTAGGGACATGAGCGCGGTTGCCAACGCTACCCGAGCCGCGGTTACGCCAATCTCGCAGCCACGCGCGTGTCCCGCTCACTAGCCTCGGATGCCCGTTGCGGGACTCGATGACCAGGATGGTCCCTTCTGGCCTTATAGTCTATAAGTCTGTGAGCTGGCTTAGACGCCAGCAGGCAGAGGCCAGCTATGGTGGGGCTCATTGTGTGCCCCCCAGATCTGCCGCTTGGCTGGTAGTGAGCATACTCAGTGGCCCTGCTGAACCCGGCTGCCCTCACTCTGTCCCCACTCTGGACAGGCATGGGCCATCCCTGCCTGAGGGCAAAGAAAAAGCCCCCCAGGGTGGTGGCAGTTTTCTAAAATATAATTCGGAAGCCAGTCTCCTGATGGCGGGGGGGGAGAGGGGAGTGATGGGTGTGGCACGTTTTGGGCTGGCAGCGTGAGAGCTGGTGTTCTGAACAAGGGGCAGAGCCGAGAGATGCTGCCACTCGATTAAATGTACTTGCCAAGCACGGAGAGTGTGAGGGATTTTTGGCGAAGGAACAGACCCAGACTTAGGCTTGCTTTAGGGACTGCTCTGCCCTGATTAGATTTAATTGAAATAATTGGTTGAATTATTTTGGAAGCAGCATCTTTTGCCTCAGACTTTACCTCACCTTGCAGAAGAATCTTACCAGTCAATTCTATTTTTAAGCCCCTGCCCACACCTCAGTATTAAATTCTCAGGCAGGGACGGGAAGTTTTCCGCCTGAGGAACAGCCTGTCAGACACCTTGCCTGAACTTCACCCAGTCGCTGCCTTGGGTTTAGTCAGGAATACGGTGGTCGCAAAAGCCGCAGAGCCGTGTGGCAAAGCAGAGCAGACCCTCCCCTGTCCGGCTGCTGGAGTGAGCGGATGGCAGGAGGGACGGTGGGTTACGTGACAGCGGGCAGTTCTGTGTCTGAACGGCAGCGAGAGCGTGCCTCGCATCGCTGGCTTTGTCTCCCCGCTTTACATAACACGGAAACCAGAGCCGGCCGCCATCCGACCGGCCCCCTGCATTCCAGAGCCACCTCCCAAAAGGAGGGGGCTAAACATCGGCTTCTGCAATTACCCCACCCACACCGCTGTGCTGCTGCGTCTGCTCTGTGCAGCCGCCTGCGCCGCTCCTGCACCTTGAGCGCAAGGCCAGGCGAGACCGTCGCACCCCTGGCAACCTGCGGAAAACGTCGGCTCTCCTCTGGGCCAGCTGCAAAGGGGGGAGAGACCCTGCCTATACAAAGGGTCCCCGCCTGGCTGTTCTAGGAACGCATGTCTCATTCACGCTGGGAAATGCTACCGAACTCCTGCTGCTGGTTCCAGCAGAGCCGCAGAACCAGCATGAGTGGAAGCCCCAGCGAGGCATGGAAGCTTCCCCAAGCAATGGAAGGGCCATGGGATAGGCCAGCGGGTTTCAAACGATGGGGTGCGACCAGCACTGGGGGGTGGAATGTCGGGCACTGGGCCCCCTTGCTGCAGGGGGATCAGGTGAGCAGTGGGGGCGCTGAGGCAGCCCCCGCACCACAGGCTGCGCTGGGCCCCAGAAGCGGCCGGCAGCAGGCCCGGCTCCTAGGTGGTTGCGGGGAGCGCACAGGCCTCCGTGCACCGCCCCTGCCCTGCGCACTAGTACGCACTCCCACTGGCTGGGAACCTGCTGCTGGGCACAGCATGGGCTGCGGGGCCAGGCGAGGCAGGAAGCTGCCTTAGCCCCCCCCACTGCGCCCCTGCCCGGGAGCCACTCGAGGTAAGCCCCTCCTGCTGCACCCCAAAGCTCTCATCCCCTGCCCCACCCCGCAGCCCACACTCCAGTTACATTCTGCCGGGTCGCGGCATCAACGATTTTCTTCAACTGGGTCACGGGAAAAAAAGTCTGAAACCCCCTGGGCTGCCAGCTGTAAAACGGGGGACAGGGAGGGAGACTGCCAGGGCTTGGAGCATGTTCTTATGTCTCTGCTTATTTTAAGCACCCCTGGGCAAACCTGAGATGCATTCGGGTGTTGCTGGTGAGTCAGACGAACTCCTCCCACGGCAACTTCCCTCCAAGTATTTATAGCACAGGTAGGAATGGGGAGTGCAATCAGATAAGAGTTCCCCTGAAAGGCACAAATCACTCCAGGAGGTCAGCTCCTGGCAGCTGCCGTCCCAGGACTAAAGAACCGCGCGATTATTTTATGGAGCGACATTTTTTAAGACAAAGAACAGAAAAGCCTCTGGCACAAAAGCGCTTGGGTGCTACAGCCCAGAGGTCCCAGCACTGCCATGGCCGGCTGCATGGGGGGGCTGTGAAGGGGATGCTGTCTTTCCCGGGAGAGAACCTCTTCTCTAGAGCGGGACTGGTGGAAAACACGCTGAAGAGTCTGCCCAAGCCAATGCTTGCTAAGACGGCAGCTGGGCTAGTGCCAGGCCATTCAGCCAGGAGAAGCAGGAAACCCAGGCGAGTGCTGTACCCATCCCAGGTGAGGCGATACCTGCCCAGGCGGGAGGCAGACTCCACCAAGAGATGGCTGCTCTTCCTCGCTGGGGTTGTTCTCATGCAGATCTTTACGGAGGATCCTGAACACGATAGCCTGGACGGTGGCAAAGACCTGGGTGAGCATCAGCCTTGTGTGTCAGCAGCACCGGAGGATAAATATGCAAGCCAGGACTCTGTCCAACGTCTCAGGAGAAGAGACAGCGATTCTAGAAGCCACCCCAGCCACTTTCTCAGCTCGAGGGAGCCAAACTGTCCTGCAAACTGCAGCCGATGCACGGCATCAAACCAGAGCATGGCTGTGTGTCTCCCAGCGACAGACACTGATCAGCAAAGAGCCCCAGTCCTGCTTCTCCCTGCAGCTAACGGAGAACACTCACCACTGAGAAGGACCTGGCGGAAATGCTGCTCATTCCAGGAAAGCCAGAACCAGGACTGAAGGGCTCACGCAGCTGAAACGGGGACTAACTAAGGCCAGAAAAGGCGACCTCACCAAAGCCCTGGTGCTCTGGAGAGAGCTGTGCAGCTTGTTTGCTGATGATTCATTTTGAAACTATAATTAGAGATCAGGTTTCCCAGGTAATGTTTCAGACAGCTCCCGGAGAGGAAACCCAGAGGCATTCGGTGTCTCTGTGCATGTCTCAGGACTGTGGTGGGGAACATGCACTGGGTTGCATGTGGCTGTCGTAAAGTTCTCTCAGCGCCTCCATTGAAATCCGCTTCTTTGAGGGCCGGTCGCTCAGCTCATGGTCACAAGGTTGAAACGGAGTTCTGGCTCCGGAGAGGTGTGAGCCATTTACAAAAGTTAAGGAAGTCTGAGCTGCTTTTGCCCTTCTGTAACGTGGTTTAGAATAAAACCGTGGAGGTCGTTTTCCGCGAGCGGCCAGCTGGGCTTGGAATGAATATGTTTAAATAAACAATGACAAAGGTGCTACTTACTTGGAAAGGAACTTTTTTTTTCCAACAGATTTCCCCCCAAAGGCTTTCTGCATGGATGTACTCAGCTCTGTCTGAGCCTTCCGGCTGCGCCTGTGCCATGCTCCCTAGCCTCCAAGGAGAGGCCAGGACAGAGCTTCAGCCTCTAGGACACTTTCCCAGTCGGTGCTGTTTTAGGTCAGTTTGGGACCTGTAGTGCCAATGGGCTGCCTGTGCTGTGGGTGATAGAGCTGGATTTCAAACTTATGCTTGTTTCTGGGTGACACTCCGGAGCGGGATGGTCACCTCACTGCAGGCATAAAAAGGGTTAAAACAGCCCTGGTAGAGGACGGTAGCTAGAGGCCAATCACAAGAGGCCTCGCGGCAGCCAATCAGAACCCAGGAGAGCTGTATAAAAGAGATGGCCGGCCAGGCAGAGCTTGCTCTCACTCCAGCCCTGGAGGGAGAGGGACCTTGCTGCCTGCTAGCTGAGGTACCATGGACAGAGCAGTGCTGGGGAAAGGCAGGGGAGCTCCAGCCTGAGAAGTCCCAGGCTGAGGCCCAGTGACAGGGGCCGGAGAGAACTAGGAAGGCAGCCAGGGTAGGCAAAAGCAGCGGGTCCACACCCCCTTGCCTATGGTGAGTGGCTGTGTCAGGCTGCAGTTTGCCCCTGAGCTAGGGACTAGATGGTGACTGGCATTGGGTCACTGAGGCAAGGTGGGTATAAGGGGTTGGGGTTCCCTGAGGGGGAGGGCCCCAGGGTGTGAGGGCCCAGCAGCAGGGCAGTATCCAAAGGGGCGGGTGCTGTGGTCTTGGGGGGACCCTAATGTCAGGTGGCAGAACCATGAATAAAAAAACAGGGAACAGCGGGTGTGACACCAGCCAGAAGGGGGTGCTTCAGGGCTGAGTGGAGCTCATTCCCAGAGTGACCAGCAGGAGGCGCCACAGCGGTGAGTCACACCCAGTTACACACTCCCAAGCAGGTGGGCGACAGCCCAGACTAGTGTGACGGCGCGTCGGGGTTCTCCCGTCTCCTGCACCCCCGTAATGGCATGGACAGACTCCACCAGCCAGTAGAATAGAGGGAGTTTATTGCTTCTCCAGGATACAGCACAGATGCAATCCAATTACAGGGGCCAGGCCAAGCATGCCTCAGCCTCCCTTGAGATGGGGGGGAACTGGGCCCTTAAATCCCAGCCCCTGGCTCGGCTGCTTCCTCCGTGCTACCCAGACAAACTAACCCTCTTCCAGCCCTGCCCCCCAGCCAGGGGCGGCATTCCACCTTCCTTTGTTTCTCTCCCTAGGGGGTAGCTGGCTGGACAGGTTGAGAGACCCTTGCCTAGTGACTCATCCCCTGTCCTGCTGGGCCGTGCTACAGCCAGCAGCCATTGGGGGTCACCCACAGCCCCAGCCTAGCAACCAGCAAGGTACGAACACTACGTCACAACTAGCCTGCTCAATGGCCCATCAGCGGCAGCAAAAAGTCCCCATTGAAAGGAGCTGAGGGCTAACATTGAGTCCAGGGGATGTGTCGGGCCCTGTCTGGGGACAGATGCTGAGGTTTGGGATAAAGGGATTACAGCCACGTGGCAAAGGCGACAAAAGGCAGCTGCATCTCCTCCATTTTGTCTTCAGTCCTGCTCCCTACCCCTGGAGCAACTTATCTACAAACCGACGTGCTAAAGAAAGGCCGGAATGACTTATCTAAGCCCTGGAGATAGCCCAGAGGCACCTTCAAGCGAGCAAACTGCTACGAACTTGGTCTATGGACGCTGAAGTCTAATGTAGGTATCTGATGTGCTTGACCGTTTAACAACTCTCTTCTGGTTCTTTCTTTTATAATAAACCTTTAGCTGTAGGTGCTAAAGGCTTGCCCGGCAGTGCGGTATTTTGGCTAAGATCCAGACTAATGATGATCTGTAACGCAGCTGGCCCTTTGGGGTTAGAAGAACTCTTCGTACAGTGAACACGGTTTTTAAATAACATCTCACCTTACTGGGCCTATGTGCTGCTGGGGAGTCAGCGAAGTGGCATGCAACACAGGAGGCGGTGTGAACTCTTGTGTAGCTTCTTGAGAGCCAGTGGGAGGGATATGGAGCAGCTTTCTGGGTGAACCTACCTGGAGTGTTACCCACCAGTTCTAGGAGAACTGGCTCTCCTTTGGCAGCCTGCCCAAACAAGCATTTTGAGTGAGGGCTACGGGTCACATGTTGCAACTGAGCAAAGTCAAGGAGCGCTGCTCATGCTTCCTAGACCTTATTCCACATGGTGCCCATCTTCCATAATCTTCTGTGGGAAACAAGTCAAGGGCTGCCCTCTGTAAAGATGGCTGCCACTTCCCAACAGCCTTGGCTAGCAGAAGGGAGTTTGCCCTTAGTAAAGATGGCCGTCCTTGTTCCTTGGGGGCTGAAGTACAAGATACTGAGGAGACTGCAAGGAACATGAGGGAGATGGAGAAATGTGTGTGTAGGAAGGAGACTGAGGCAGTACAATGGGTTATGGGGACAGGAGGCGAACTAAGGGAGCAGGAAGGGGATGGGAGGAGGAGAGTGACTCCCATGTGGCCTGTCTCCCCTACTGTAGCAAGCTTTTTCCTGCAGCCGGAGCTTTCACCACAGCTAAAAATAGCAGCGAGGCGAGAGGTTCTGCTGTGGCTTTATGCTACTCGCTTAAGCAGCACCTCGTCACCCGCACTGCCGTTCATACCAGTGCTAGGGGCGTGCGCTGTGCCTGTGCACCACCTGCCTCCGGCTTGGGGGGATAATATCCTAATGCTGGCAGGTGCTCTCACATCAGGGAAGGGTCGAGGCAGGCTGGGTGCCTTTCCTGGGCATTCCCAAGCCGTGTGGTTACATTTCTTCTCTTAACCCCGAGCCTCCTCCTTTCCCATCTTTGTTCTGCAACCATTACAACATCCTGGTGAGACGATTTACCCTTGAGCCTTAGTAGGTTCCGAACCCTTGCTCCAGGTCAGGGGAGCGCTACATGACCAAGTTTTGTCAACAAAAACTGCCTTTGGGTGACAAAGCAGTGAGTGTGCACACACTGCAGTATGACTTTTGTCAGCAAAAACGCCCAGTTTTGTCAACAAAACACTCCCACTCCGATGAGAGACTTTCCCCCTCCCTTTATGGTCAACAAAGCGCCAGCATGGACTCTGCTGTTCGTTTTGTTGACAGAACTGGCTTCCACCAGTATCCCACAATGCCTGCCCTGCTGGCTCAGCTCAGTGCTTTGTGATCGCTGCTGCCCTGCAGGCATGTGCCCCTCCCCTTTCAAAGAAACAGGAAGTGCCTGACAGCTGAGGGTGATGTTCTATTTGGGGAACAAAGAACAACTCATTGGACTGCTCCTGTTCTGCCCATCCCTGCAGCAAATTTGGTGGGTTGCTCTTCTCCAAGAGGGATTTTCCCATGGGCAGGGCTGAAACGCCTGTGGGGGCGGGAGCATCTAGCACCCTAGAGACTGGCTCTGGCAAAGGTGAATGGTGCTTCTGCGATCAAACAGAGTGGAGAACACTGTGACCTGGAGCTGGGCTGCAGCAAGTCTGGCAGGCAGAGCCGGCCCATCTCGATTACAGGCAACCAGGTGTTTATTACATCCCCACTGAGCTGAGCCAATGGACAGAGACCCCATCACACCTCTGTCCCCCACTGGGGTGGAGCAAAGCCCCCAGACTCTCCGCAGCCCAAGCTAAGCTTCGAGATCCTGGCCCAGAGACCCTGAAATAGAGGAGCAGGAGCCTGGTCCGGGGAGTGGCTTTCTGGAGGGGGGAGAGCTGTCTGGCAGTTCCAGCAGCCTCCCGTAAAGGCGTGACACCGCTGGCTGGCCAGCTGAGTGCGGAGCGCTGGCGTCCACAGGGACTAGCCAAGGGATATTCAGAGGGAGCTGAGGACTTCAGGAGTCCGTGCTGGGGCCGTTGCTTCCCAGTTCGCTAGTAACCCAGAGCAGGGCTGGGCCGGTTCAGAGGCCGAATGGGCTGGTTATAGCAGGGCTGGGTACTCGAGCGTACAGCACCCAGCACGTGGCCAGCGGGAGGCTGAGAGGGAGCACGGTGCGCGGTGAATCACCCTTTGGCAGCGGTCATGCAGGGAGGGGGAGCTGAGTCATGCAATCCGACTGCTTACAGACTGAGAGGACTTGTTGGGTCCCAACCAGTCTGTCCCCTGAGGAGGCAGGCCAGAGTGTTCCTCCCAGAGCACAAACTCGCCCTGCACCTCCGAGGTCAAAGCCGAACAGCCACAGCAAGCAAGCGAGCCCAGCCCGGCGGCTGCTGCGGGCGGGTGAGATTCTAGTCACGCCCCTTCGGGTTAGTGGAGCCACCTCCAGGCCGTCTTCTCCAGCGGCGCTGTCCTGGGGCAGGGCTGTTCCTCGCTGTGAGAG
>JANRFK010000975.1:1771082-1781511 GCA_030068395.1 Apalone spinifera | reverse complement strand
TGGCACTGCGCCTTGGGTCCATCCCGCGCGTACAGCCCTTGGGCCGTGGCACTGAATGAATTTTCATTAGTATATGAATTAAAATTAATTTAAATAGGCCCCTGAGAACCGTAGCACTTGTGCTAGGCCATTTTTCGCCCTGAGCGATCTTAACAATGACCTAAGCCTGGGCACGTCTCACTCAACCTCTCTGCTGACGTGCGTGGGGGAGGAAGTCCTGTCGAAACACCAGGGCCGTAGCTTCTACTCCTGGTGTTTCTTGATCCCAAAATCCCAGGGCGGGGGGAGTCCCATTCTTGCCGTCTGCGGCCTCAGCGAATGTCTCCAACACACGAGGTGCCGCAGGGTCAGACTGACCGCTCTCCTCCCCTCCAGGAGCGCTGGAAGCTCCCTAAGAGAGCGCAGGGCCCCGCCCCGCCCCCCGTGGCCCCACCCCTTTCCTTACTCATTCCCTCCCAGGGCCCCACCCTTTTGCCCCCCCTTCTCCTCAAGGCTCCGCCTCTGCATCGCCTCTTCCCTGGGGGGCCCCGCTTCCATGTTGCCTCTTGCTCACTCCGCTCAGCCCCTACCCCACTCCGTTGCTCACATGACAGCTGATAACAGTGATTGCGCCCTGGCCCCTCTCCCCCCTGTCCAGCATCAGATGCTCTCGCATTTTATCCGAACAGGACTGAACCGCTGCATGTTTCGGAGCCTCCGCGGACCCGGTGAAGGGACAAGCTGTCTCTGCACGGACCCTCTCAAGACAGACGACGTCTTCTAGCGAGACCGTGTGGAAGACGGCTTCATCTGCGCCTCCTCAGCAAACGCGGGCTCCTTCGATGAGTGCGCAAGCGGTGCCAACAGCATTCCTCAGTGACCGTGCCACGTGGCCGGCCATCTGCAAACCACCGTGCTGGTCCTGTGTCCTCCAGAGCCGACACGGGCCTGCCTCACGTCTCGAAGAACCTGGCTTACAGGAATGGAGTGTTTCTCCCTCGATTTCCCGGTTGTAACAGGGATAGTAGCCCTCACCGACCTCGCAGGAGAACCCAGAAGAGAAATTCATTCATGTTTGCGAGGGACCCGGTAGCTACAGGGATAAGGGCCCTAATGAAGCCCACGAAGAGCTGAGTAACTCCATGCTGCAGCGGGGTTTGGCTGGCGAGCAGTAAACAAGGCCTGAGGCGGCCTCTGGGTGCAAGGAAATGTTGAATCTCTGCAACCTTAGCTGAGCAGTGTTGCCATCCAGGCTGGTGTCTCCTGATCGCCTCTCACAATCCTTTCTGAAACCCCCCTTTCGGCCCAGCCTCCTTGCCCCTGGCTGTCGTGCGCAGGGTCACAGTTGGTTAACACATTTGGCGCCTCTGGCGGGCTGCGAGGAGCGTGCATATTTTTGTGAGCAGCTCAGCCAGTTCGTGCTCAAGATTGTTTGGAGCTCTTGGAAGAAGCTCAGCGAGACTTGATGGCTTTTGTGTTTCATTATGAACATTGCTCCCAAAGGCCCCTGGGTGCTAGGCCCTGTCTACGCACTTCGGGACCTGTGGTCGTGGTCCCAGAGAGTTTGCAAAGTATCCGTGTAAACGTCCAGCTTGTGTTTCGCCGGAGGTTTCAAGCGTGAGGCTCTGTAGGTCTGGCCCTCTCGGGAGTCATGCTGCCACCCCGCGGAGCAGATCAGCAAGTAATTAAACTGGGCGGGGCTGCTTCTAGCATTTGGCAGCGTGGGCTTGTCCGATGCTAACGCAGAGAGTCGCTGGAAGGGCTCCCGGGGCGCATGACGCGGGCTGGACCGGATCTGGCGTCTCTTCGTGGCGCTTGGGTGCTTTGCTCAGCTCCTGTTGCTCTATAACCCGAGCCTGCTGCTGGGATGGGATTTCAGGAAGAGGCAGCAGCAGAAAGATTGCACCCGGCCTCTTTGACGGGCGAGGGCAGAGGGAGGGAGGGGCAGGCAGGCCAAGCAAACAATTTTGTCTCTTCCCAAGAATCTCCCAGCCAGCAGTACAGGGCGGGGCACCGTCCCCGCCAGATGGATGGAGACTGAAAACGGCCAGGCTGCCCGAGTCTCTGGGAGGAGCATTTCAGGGGTGAACACAGCGCCCATGAACAGCACAGGACTGCTGCGGTCAGGGCCCTGACGGCGTGGGGGGCCGCGCAGCGCACCGGTACCCTGCAGGAGAACGTGGCCTGTTCTTGCAGAACATCTCAGTTGGGAATAGCCTCGGGGCTGGGGGAGGAGGCCAGGCCAACGGCCAAACCGGCTGAGTGCCCGTTTCATTGTGGCAGGCACGTGGATTAGCCCCAGCTGGTGTTTTCCTCCAAGGCTGTGCTGGGGGGACTATCTGCAGCGCCTGGCTAGTTCCTTAGCCACAATCGGGTGTTGACACCCCCTGCAGCAGCTGGGAGACCTCCCTGCGTTGCCAGGGCCATAACTGAGCTGAACCCGGACAGGTGGCGTTTGAGGACGCAGCTTAAACCCACGGCCTCCCATAACCAAGGGTTCGTTCACTCCGGGGCAAGCTGACACTAAACTCTGTGGCCAGGTCCCTGTGTTTGGCAGCGCTCTCGTGGAGCGGTGGGGAAATTGTGACGTGGGGCACGAGAGGCCGTATTGAGAACTCTGCTTCCAACTAACCCCATCTATCCGCTCCCCCGAGCCGGCTGCTTGCTGTGATGTGCAGCGTCCGTTCTCGTCCCCAGCTTCCACTTTCCAGTATGCGTGTTGTCTGGGCACAGAGGCAGTGACGTATTGGGGGAAGGGGCAGGAGTTTTCTGCCGGACAGTTACAGTCTCTTTCCCGCTGTGCAGAAAGGCCATTTGGGCAGACGACCTGTAGCCAGCTGCGTCCATAATCCAGCAGGGATTCCCAAGAGCTGCGCTTCCCTTGTTGTTTCCCCGCTGGTGTCGGGACAGAGCTGAAGGCTGGCTAGCTGTCGTCTGGGTAGTCCAAGGCTTTTGGTTCTTCTCCGAGAGTTGCAGCAATGTCACAGTCACTGTCCTCAAGTCCTGTCTTGGGCCGAAATGCGGAGCATGTCCTCGCCAGGGCCCCAGGGCTGTACATCCGCTAGAGCAGCGATGGGCAGCCAGGACGAGTGAGTGGGTCTGAGAGGGCTGCGGGATTGAAATCCATTGGGGCAGCCTGCGGTAGGGATGTAAGTGACTAATGACTAGCGCACAAGCTTTTGTTAGTCAGACACGAGTCGCTTGCTGCCCTGCTGGGGCAGGCGGAACGCCGCGCTGGTCCTTATCGACTCATCAAATAGCCCATGGAAATCCCATCGATGATTCGATTCCTTAATGAATTGAAATGTAACGTCCCTAACCTGCAGCCCATTGGGGTTCTGTGCATCCCCTCTCTGCCCCCATCCCCTGCACCTCTCACGTGCTGGAGCCCTGCACTTCCCTCCTCCACCCCCTATCTCTTAGTGCTTTCGGAGCGCCAGGGATCCTCTGATGCGCGCTCCTCCTCCCTCCCTCCCAGAGCTTGAACGTTGCGAATCAGCTGGCGGACAGTGCTGCGAATGTGCTGGAAGGAAGGAGGAATAAGTGCAGGCGAGAAGCGTGGGGGGAGAGGGCAGAGGGGGTGCATGAGTTGCAGTGGACCCCAATGGACCACATGCAGCGTGCAGGCTGCCCACCACTGAGCTCAAGGCAGGAGGGGGCTGCTGTCTACATTTCCTAGCTCCCCTGTTGGTCACGCTTTGGGTTTCATCAGTCTGCCCTTCCTTGTCTCCCAGCATGCTGGGCTGAGCCAGTCCCTCTCAGTGGGCTGGGCCGAAAGCTGCCCTGCCCATTCCTCTCCTCCTTTACCGTTGCAGAAGCAGGGAGATCACGGGCTGCCTCTGCTGTGTGCCCCTCGAGTGAAAGAGGGTGATGTAGTGAATGCAAGTCGGCATGGGCTGACTTGGGAATAGACCCTGATGCCAAACTAACTTGGTGTCTTGTCTTGATGAGAGTAAGGCTGGTTGATAAAGATGGGTTCTCTTCCATGTTTGGGTTGGTAACCAATGAGGTTTTGGTTAGAAATCTAGAGTTATATCATATGAATATGGCAGACGTTAAATGGATTAACAACTGGCTGACTCCAAATGGAACTATAAATGGGGAATCCTCCTCGGGCGGGTAGGTTTCTGTCCCACGGGGGTTGGTTCTTGGCCCTGCGCTATCCAACATTTGTATGAATGACCCAGAAGAAAACAACATGCTTGCAGATGCGGTTTGCAAGCCACCCTAGAAATGGGGAGTGGGAGATAACACAGAGGCCAGCTCACTGATTCAGAGCGATCCGGAGCCTTTGTTAAACGGGATGCGAGTGAACGGTGTGGTTTTAAAACAGCCAATGTAAATGCGGGCATGTCAGAAGAAGGAAGGCAGGCCCAGCTGGCCCGGCAGTGACTCTGAAAAGGAGTTGGGGGTGGTGGTACATAATCAGCTGTACATTAGTGTCCAGTGTGATGCCGTGGCCAAAAGAACTCTTGTAATCCCAGCCAAAGTCTGCATGTGCTGCAGTTAGCTGCACCCTGGCTCTTGCCAGCCATCAACATTACCGCAGGATGACCTCCGACCCCCTCCCCATGCCAGAGTGGCACCCGAAATGCGTGTCCTGCACTGCTCAGCACTCTCCTGGTCCATGTACAAGCATTGGGTCGGTTACTCCTTTCAGGGAATAGAGCCTGGGGGGAGGGCTAGCTCTGTGCTTTGAGCATCGGCCTGCTAAACCCACGGTTGGGAGTTCAATCCTCAAGGGGGCCATGCAAATCTGTCAGGGATGGTACTTGGTCCTGCCGTGAGGACAGGGGACTGGACTGGACTCGATGACCTCTCAAGGTCCCTTCCAGTTCTAGGAGATGGTAGATCTCCATGTATCCTAGGCCATTGTGGTGTTTTAAATGGCTGTCCAGACGCTCCGGTCTCATCTCGGAACAGACCCGGACAGGCAGGACCCAGCGCTCAGGGATGGGAAACGTCTTCCCCCTTGAGCAACACAGTCCTCCCCACCCAGTGCCACGGGCAGCCTGTGGTGTGCAGCCACGCGGAGCTTCTCCCACCGGTGCGGCTGCTGCCTCTCAGGGAGGTGGATTAACGGCTCTCGCCTGGCGCCCGAGGCCAGGTCTGCACTACACCCAGCTCGGCTTACGGAACGCAACGGAGCTGGAGTCGGCTCATCACGAGCCGAGCTGGGTGGCGTCCCCATGGCCGGAGGCCGACAGGAGCAAACGCTCCCCATGCTCCTTTGGTGCAGGTTTGCAAACTTCACAGGTGGCACCTACCCCTTCCTCCCCCTCAGCCTCCCAGCACCGGGGCGCGCCCACCCCCCGATGCTCCATGGGGCCTTTTTTCCTCCTTGTGACTTTTTAAAAAAACGTTCACAACGCAAATGAAACGTGCCGGGGCCCGGACGAAGGAAAGCTGCTGCCACGTAACTTGACTCAGCTGCGGCCTGGAGAAAGGGCGTTGTGCGGAACGCACGTCCACAGAGCGCAGCCTCCTGCGTCCACGGAGGCAGAGCTCAAGTGGCCATGAGCCACGCATATTTGTGTGTGTGTGAAGAGGGAAAAGCCCCCCCCCCGTGCCGTCTGCGCCGGGCTATCCCCATTCCCATGCAGCGGCAGAGCAGGGCCTGCGAGTTAAACAAGCGGCTGCCAGCCGGTCCTGTGTTGCAATGCAAGAGTGCAGCCTGGCCTGTTCCTGGGACAACATGGGCCCTGTTTCCTGAGCAGGAGAGCCGCTAGAGGCTGTGGTTTTACTACATTGTATGCAGCGCTTGGCCTGCGTCCAGGCCGTCTGGGCCTCGTGCCAGCGGCGCAGCCCGCCGGGAATGCGCTGGAGCAGGGAGTGGGGCGGATGGAATGGGGGAAAGAGAGCGGAGGAATCCAAGAGGACGGATTTGCCTAGACAACAGCCCTGTTTCCTCCATCTGGTCTGTCGGGAGTTGCCATAGGAACAGCAGTGACAAAGGCAGGGAGAAGGGAGGAGTTCCTCGCGTTGGACGAGAGCGTGTTCGGGCGGAAGGGTGCCGCCCCGCCGGCTCCAGGGAGGAGGCAGAGGCAGAGTTTGGTGGTTCCCTCCGTTGGCCCTGGCGCGTGGGTTAAGACTCCCTCCCTCTCTCCTCACCCCTCCTTGCCGTTTGAACCTTTGCCCCGGGTGTTTCTGTGGGTAGCGACAAGGCCGCTGGCTCGGGTTTCACAATAAACCTGCCGGGGTGTGTGTGTGTGTGTGTGTGTGTGCAGCGGGTTTCACAATAAACCTGCCGGGGTGTGTGTGTGTGTGTGTGTGCAGCGGGTTTCACAATAAACCTGCCGGGGTGTGTGTGTTGCTCTTCCAGAGCCTGCCAGTCCGGGCGGCGAGCGTTTCCCTTCTCATGGGGGGCTTACGGCGCAGCTCTCTCCTGCCGGCACAGGGGGATTCCCATGGAATTGCAGGGAGCTACTGCTCGGCCCGGGTCCCACTGGATTTGTACAGCCTCTTGCTTGGTGGAGACATTCAGTGGGACATAGACTCAGGCTGTCCTGTGCCTGGTGGCAGGTGAGGAGGCAGCCCCTTGGCCCGTGCCGCTCTCTGCCCAGAACGAGATGTTTGGCCATCGCCAGCAGACACGGCGTGCTTTTCGGCTGTGTCTACGCTATCAGTTTTTGCCAGAAGAGGCAATGCAAATGAAGCACTGATTAGCATATTGTGTAAATGAAATGCAACAATCTATTCTGAGCCAGTTTTGCACAAAAACAAGCCATGTGGGCGTGTCCGTTTTGCACAAAACCCCCTTATCCTGGGAGAGGGATAAGGATCTTGCACAAAACGGGAATCAGTGCTTCATTTGCATTTCTCTCTTCCGGCAAAAGCCATAGTGTAGACAAAGCCTTTGCGCACCCTGCAATAGGTGCTCCACAGCTTCTCTGTCCTGCAGGGGGAATCTGATCAGACGGGCTTTTGTGCTTCGGCCTGATGACATGGCTAAACCACTGCGGCCTTCTCTGACCGGTTACTGAGTGCACAATTTGCTGATCCACACGGTTGGTGCTGCACTTTCCCCTTGGCCACACGGTCTCGCCGGTGAATTCCCCGGATTCTTCTTCAGCTACGCTGGCAGAAAGCACGTGGCTCCCTGTTGGCGCATTTCCAAGATGAGGCCACGTTTCGGAGGCATAGAGAGACCATAGAGCCACACAGTCTCATGTTAGGGTCTAGGTGGCTCTTCTTGCTCTTCCAGATGTGTGACAAACAGCACAGTGATCCCCTGGCTTTACCGTTTCTTGCCCCATACAATACCGTTCATTCACAGACATTGTATTTCCAAAGAGACAAAGTTATCAATGCATCTCCGTCTGTCACATCTCTGGCACTGTTGGGAGCATTCTCTCCTGTGGGCGCGGTCGTGGCCTTCTGTGCAGTGTTACAATCTGCCCCTTCAGTAGCTGCTGCTTTTGTGTTCCTAAAGGGTTTTTCCATCCATCCAAGTTGGTATTCAAGGACTGTAACATCTGCAAAACGTCCCGGTGCTTATCTCTTGCCCAGACCATACTAGCGTTCTCTGCAGTGGCCGTCTCTCTTATTCCAAAGTCTGGAACGATACGGAAAGGAAGGAGGGATGGAATACTCTCTTGTTTACACAAGTTACATGCGGTGTTTCTGCTCTGTTCTGACACTGAATACACATTAGTTAGTTATACAGAGCTTTTATTGAATTAGCAATCAGTGCTGGGATTCTGTAGCGTTCACAGGTCCTCCGGATAAGGGGCTATGAGTCAGGCTAAAACCTGTCCACACGCAGATGCTTTCTGCAAGAGAAATAACTCCGAGACAAGACAAATCTGTCACAAATTTGCAAAAACAGCCATTGGTTGTGGCGAATCATGGCCTGCAGGGCACAAGACATGACAGTCTGCGAAGCTAGTCGATATGATGATGCTGGGCAATCAAAGCCACAAGGAAATTCTTAATCTGAAACAGGGTGTCTCCACAGATAAGGGTCAGGTGTGAATTGGGTGTTGAAATGTTCGATCGCTTTGGAGCCCAGGTTATTAGAGAAATGAAAATCTTCAGCCTAATATATCTCAGTGTGGGTTGCATGAGGCAAACTGTCATCGAGCTCTTGAAGAGAGGATGACGGACACCTGAAAGCTGTAGGCTTAGTATTGAGCAAGGAAGTTGCTAAAGCACTGAAGGAATGGGAACCGGGACGTTCAAGAACATTAGCCGCTCGCTTTGTGGTGTACCAGGCAGCAGTCACGGTTCTTTGGTATTCTGTGCCAACGGGATAATGATGGACAAAGCAAAGCTGCTTGTATAAAGCTTTCCAGTGCCCTAGGTGAGCTCAGCAAACCTAACGTTCTCCTCCTGGGAGACCTAAATGCACAGGTTGGTCATAATCCAGGATACGAACGCGTAATGGACAGACACAGCATCACTGGATAGAGTGACGATGGAGAATGTTTTGTGGAACTCTGATCTTTGCATTAGGGGGCATGCTGTCTCTGCCCGAGGAAAGACAGACTGCCATGGAGATCAAACAATGGCTTCACTCAGAATCAGCTTGAACGTGTTGCTTAGTAGGCCATTAGACAATCACTATTAGATGTCATCGAATCCCAGAACCCTAGAACTGGAAGGGACCTTGAGAGGTCATCGAGTCCAGTCCCCTGCCCTCCAGCAGGACCAGGTCCGAGTGTATATGAATGCTGATGTAGAAAGTGACTAAAATCTTGTTATTGGAACAATGTCAACTAAAGAAGGTGACACGGTGGTATGTGGAGGGTAAGTGCAAAACTTAGTCAGTAGATCCAGCAGTTAATCGCCTTTGAGAAAGTAACCGAAGCTATAAACCAACTAAACAGTGGTAAAGTACCAGGCTGCGATAGATACATGCTGACATGGTAAAGACTGGAGAGGAGGACGTGCCAGTTGAACAGGACAGTTTGGGAAAAGGAGATCTGTCCTAAAGACTAGAGAAGATGCATCACCTGTAGCGCCCTAGAAAGGGGAACCAACTTATTGGGGATAACTGGAGAGGGGTCACACTCCTGTCTGTATCTGTAACAAGTGTTGGGTGTTACTACTCCGAATAGCATGAAAACGGCTGTTGAGAAAGTACTCAGGCGAGAATAGGCTGGATTTAAATTGGATGGGTTGTGTTTAGACCAGAAACTTGCCTTGAGGAAGCTTAGGTCAAACCTGCCTCCTGCTGGTTATTCTTTCTTGGGGTTCTGAAAGCGTTCAGTAGTGTCCACAGAGAAGCCTGCTGGTAGAGTCTCAGCAATGGATATGCCCCAAATACCCAAAGGGCACAGCCGCTACATTTCCAATCAGCTGTGCTTGTCTCGGATGGTTCTGGAGAATTGCTAAGCCACACGTGAGTCATGGATGTGACTTGATGGCGCTTGAGAAGAATCATTTGCACTGGAGGAGCAGGAGAAATATCCCCCCTCCGGACTGGCCTTGGAAAGCGAAGGCTGGTCCCGTCTGCGTGTTTGGGCGTAAATTCTGCCTCTGCCCAGTCTTCACTTCTACCAGCAGATGTACGCAACTGTCTGCTGTGTCCACTCACCTGACTCCCTTCATCTCCAGCTGGTTCTAGTGCACTCGTCAAGTGGGTGCTTAGACACCAACCCTCTCCAGGCATCAGAGTCATCAGTATAAGAATGAGAGGTGTAAGTGCGCAGAACGCCGTTGTTAACAACACACTTCTTTAAACTAAACATTAGCGTTTGTCGGTAGCAACCGCCATTGTTAAGGTTATGACCGTTTCCTTTGTTAATTGTCATCATGCCGGTCCCGCTGACCAGAAAAAGAAAGCTCAGATCGTGCCAATGTAAGTGTCAATGGGATGAGCGCATTATTTGGGTAGATTTAAAAACTGACTAGCTGATGCATCTCAGCACTGACTTGTAAATGTGGAATCGTTACTGAATGGGCTGGCTCCGGTGGGGGCCCTGACACGATTTAACGTTCTTATCGAGGATCTGGAAGAAAACATAAACTCATCACTGATGAAGTCTGCAGATGACCTGGAAATGGGGGGAAGGGCTATATAATGAATACGGACCAACCTGGGTGGCTTGGTAAACTGATCCCAAGCAAACACCGTGAGCGTTGGTATGCCTAGGAGGGAAGAGCCAAGACCACACTTACAGGGTGAGGGACTCTCTCTTGGGAGCAGTGATTTTGAGAGAGATCTGACGGGTGTGGTAGATAAGCAGCTGACCGTGAGCTCAGCGTGAGATGCTGTGGCCAAAAGAGCTGGTGCAATGTTGAGATGCATATGCAGGGAACTCACGTGTCCAGTTCTAGTGTGTTTTTGTATGAGTTTAAGATAAGAAATATTCATATAATAAAATGACGTGCTTCCTTGTGAAGTTATGCTCTGCGGAGATGTCACTGCTATATTACAAGACTGAGCAATAGCTATGAACATAACATAAGAACATAAGAATGGCCGTACCGGGTCAGACCAAAGGTC
>JANRFK010000975.1:1673528-1690836 GCA_030068395.1 Apalone spinifera | reverse complement strand
CCTGGGTGGCAGGAAGTGGAGCCTCACACCAGACTCCCAGGTGATCCCCCAGCCACCCTGGGGCCGGCCCATAGGAAGGTTGAGGCAGCCGCCATGGGGCCTGAGGTACCTGCCTCTGGGCGGGTCACCTCTGGCTGCCCGTGCGCCCTGCGTGTAGACGCCCTCTCCCTTTGCAGGGCTCCGGTGGCCCCCTTTCCAGGACTTATCGCTGGGCCTGTCGACGGCTCCCATTGTGCTGGCTGCACAGAGCCCCGGCCAGGGACAGGGTGTGCTTACAGCAAGGGCAGCCGCAGAACAAAGACATCGAGGGTTGCATTGTCACGGGGCCGTTACCGTCCCGCCGTTGCCATGGACACGTGAATTCCGTTTCCCGCTCTCCGGGCTGCGCGCCTCCCGCGCGGTGGGTCACGGCCTGGACCGCCGGCGGCAGCAGGTGTGAACGGGACCCCGAGTGCGCAGAGCCCCCCGTGGCGTGGGGGGAGCCCCCACTCGCCCAGAGCTGCTGGGACCAGCCCGGGATGTCGAGCGGCTCTGGCGGGACACCGGTGCCCTGGCAGGGGGCGATGGGGCTGCGGGAGCGCGCTGGATCCGCTGTAGGCTCCTGGGTGTGTCCTGTGTGCCTGGGCATCGCAGCCCCATTGCCTGGAGGTCCTCGAGTCTCTACCCCCTTCCAGTGGCCTTCTGGACTCTACACCTCCTGCGACAGTGCCCCGAGCCCAAGAAGTGGCTGAAAGGCGGTGCCCGTTTATGGGCATGGTTGGCCTAATCCCTGGGTTCCTTTGGCCTGAAGGGCAGTGGAGTTGGTGATGTTACTGGTCACCCGCTTGCCCCGTGTGCTTGCCCTCCGCTTCTGTTTGGCCCATGAGCTCTTCAGGGCCGTCAGCAGCTCTGTCCACACAGGGCCGCGCACGGCTCGGGCACTGCTGGAAATCAGGAGCTGAGAACCAGAAAGGAGTCAGCCTAGGGGATAGGGCATTTGTCTGGGGACCCTCGGGTGGTGGGTTCGAGTACCGCCCCCCACCACCCTGGTAGCAAAGAAATGGTCCCAGTGGCAGATGACCTAGAAGAGCCATCAGCCTGGGCAGCCCTGGCATCTGGGTACCCAGGGAACGCCTCTTACCCCCTCCGCTGACCTGTGGGGGCAGCCACTTTCACTCCAGCCTCACCCCTTTGTTCTGAAGCAGACTTCCCGGGCTCAAGCCGTGTCTGCGTTACACAGCAAGTCAGTCTAGGTTCGGGTCGCAGACGACTACGGCCTGGTCACTGCGGTTTTTTCACGTCCACGTCGCCCTCCTCCTGGTGGTGGTGTGTGTTCTCACCAGCAGTGCTTGCGCTGACTTAAGAGGGGCGGCGGTGAGGGGGGAGGCTGAGGCTTTGGATGGCCACTTGGCTCCAGCTGTCAGGGCTACTGGGGCTCCTGGGACGTTCCCTCCTGCCCTCCCCTGCTTAGTTTCAGAACCGGGACTCTCCCAGTGTGAAATTCGCTTCTTGTCAATTTCACAGCTCCAGCTGGCAGCCAACCGGGGAGGTAAGTAACCCCCTATCTTCGCAGGTGCTGCGGCACCTGGACCTGGGGTGGTCAGCTAGCGGGTTTCAGGGGGCCCTTGACCAAGCAGGGCCAACATGAGACTTGCTGAGACCTGGGGCAGAAAGCCAAATACTGGGGAGCCCTGGATATTGTCCTGCTTGCTCCCCCTACTGCTGGCCCCGGCTTCTGTGAGCTGCAAACCAGTTGTGCCCCAGGAGGGCCGTGGAGTCGGGGGAGCCTCTGAGAGCCCCCGTGCTAGTTCACAGGGTTGTCAGCCTGCGAGAGGCTCGTGAGCTGTGCTTGTGACACTTGTATCTTACGCTGAGGCGGGTGAACAAAGGACAGAGATGCTGTGCATGTTGCTTCTGCCTGGCTGACGGGGTTGCTAGTGTAAAGTGACTGTTAGAGTAGCACAGGGCGGGAGGTGGGTTCGCTAGGTCAGTGCGGCATGTGTGTTACAGCGGCAGGAGGAACTGTCACACATACGCTTGTGTAGCCAGGCAGCTGCCTGACATTGACTGAACTTTGTGGCCTAGACGTGCTGTAGCTGTGCTGGAATGACCGATGACCTTGAGTCTGAAGCAAAACGCCCCTTGAGAATCAGTGATGGTCGCCGGGTGGGTTCTGGGGTGTTGGAGACAACGCGGGGGAAGGAAAACCTTGTATTGGAACAACTTGTGTTGCTGACAGAGCCAAGCTTTCCAGCTGCACACACCTCCCCTTCAGGGTTGGAAAAGCTACCAGAAGTCTGGGGTGGGACAGACCCATCAGCACTGGCACGTCTTCGACAGGGCCGTTCCAGGTGAAGTGGCTGCTATTAACGAGCACTTCTGCCAGGCTCTCGAGAGCTGCGATGCTCTCACAACATTCCCCCAGCCTCAGAGGAGCTCATCTCTCCCCCCAATAGAAATTGGTCCACGACGAGAGATTAACTCACCCACCTTGTCCCCCTTGAAAGTCAGCGCAGGACTCCTGCGCTGGATCTTGGCTGCTGGCTTACACTAGTATTCGAGTCATCCAGATGCACCTGCTGTCCACCCTCAGCAGTTACCAGCCACCGGGCGGTGAAATTCTATTTCTGTGCCTGGATTTGCTGAGCAAGGATTTTGTGCTTCTCCGTGACCAAAAGGGCCCAGCTGCGAAGCCCTAGATCTTTACATCCAAAATGCACAGAACTCTTCCCACATGGCATGGGCTCGTGATGAGACTGACACAGCTGGTCATAGCTGAAATGGGTGAGATCGTTTGGTTCCCGTGCAGCCTTCCTCTGTGCTCCTCTTACGTTTTTCAAGCTGCCCTATGCGCAGGACTGACCCGCGTGGCTGACCGGGATGGAGAGCAGATTGGCGCCGAGATCTAGCTGTATCCATCTCCTGCCTAACGTCCCAAAGTGTGACCCCTCTCCCAGCCAAGCCCCGCTCACAGCAGGTTTGCTGTCCAGTTCGCGTCCACATCCCACCGGTGTCCTTCAGGGACGTGACGGTGAAGGTGCCTGCGGCTTTGGGAAGCGACGGTCCCAGTACAGGATTCAGATCTCAGGGATTTTAAAAAATGAACTCAAACCACACGCCTGGAGCAGGAGACTCATTTCAGCTGTAAATCCTCAGAGGCAGGGACACTACACGCCCTGGGGTCTGATTGCAGATGAGGTGGAGAAGGTTGGATTCAGTTCTGGACTCTGCGAGACTTACCCTTCTCTAGGTCTCAAGTTCTCCATCCGTAGCAATGGCAATTCCTGCCTCCCTCGCAGGTGGGAGTTAGGGCAGGTCTTCTCACGGCTGGGTCGACGGGCAGCGATCCATCCAGCAGAGGTCGATTTATCCTGCCTAGTGCAGATGCTCTAAATTGACTGCTGAGTGCTCTACCGTCAACTCGGTACTTCTCCAAAACGAGACGAGTCAGCAGAGTTGACAGGAGTGCAGCAGCTGTTGGCCTGCTGTGGTGAAGATACTAAGCAGACCCAGGTACCTCGACTTCGGCTACGGTACTTCCCCAGCTGAAGTTGCATAACGTAGGTTGCCGGCCAGGTGTCTCTACGGTGCCGAGATGAAAAGCCCTGCGGAAGGGCATGCGGTATGGCTTGAGCAGCTGTCCCCAAGTCATCGAACGCCGGCTGCGTCCCTCCCTGCGGTGACCCCCTTCCCATGCACACACAGGCTTTAGCCCTCCTGCTGTCCATGCCCATGAGTGCTCCGTGCACTAGTAGGTTAGGAAAACGAACTGCCAGGGAGTTCAGAGCAGCCCTGGGTGCAGCCAGTTGGTTGTTTTTCCTCTGACCCTCCTTCCCCGCATTCCTTAGTGTGCCGGTCCCCTCTCCAGGCCCCTGGCCTCGGGAGGGTTCGCATCTAACCGCGAGCAGGGCGCTAGCCATGCTAGGGTGCTCTCTCCTCCCTCCCACCCCCACTCAAATGGGTCTTTGTTCTTGGGCAGAATACGCCTGGGAGCAGGGGTGGGAATAGCTGTGTCTGCGTGGCTGCTTCTAAGGGGCCAATCATCCGCATTCGTTTGGCAGCAGAAATAACGTTCCCGTTAATCCCGGGGACCCTGGGTGCTGACCGTGGGCAGGGCGTAAGGACTTCTATGGGATTTCTTGCTGCTGTTCAGCCTTAATTCACTTGCCTGCTATCTTAGCGTTGCCATTTTATCTGAGGCCCTGAAGCAGCTTTGAAATGCCTGTTGTGTGCTCGCTTTGGGGAACGAGCTGGAAGTCGTTCCACCTTGCTCCCGCGATGGCGTTGTCTTGGCATCAGGGCAGATTGCTGTTGTAAACCACTTAACGTCATGCCATACCCGGGGACGGCTCTTCAGAGAACACAGCCGCGGTGCTCTGCCTTCCCCAGAGAGCTTCCAGTCCCCCCCCGAACGTAGCACGTGCCCTTGGCATGGCCAGAGGCCCCCCTCCCCCACTCTCCACCCCGTGCACCTGACTTCCCGAAGGGGGACAATCACCTGGAGGGGCAGGAGAACAGACTCTTCTCATTGTGCATCACACAGCACAGTGCAAGCAGGTGCTGAGGGGGGCTCTTTGTACTGTCAGGGTCCCTGCAGGGTTTTGTGGGGATCTCCTACAGGAACATGGGGGAGGGAAATATTTGGGAGGGGAGGCCAAGATCACCTGGCTAGCTTGTGGTCCAGCGCCACAGGCTGGGCCGGCAGCCCCGCAGTTAACTGTGTAAGCGATAGAATTGTTATCGGTTCCACAAGTAATGTTTTCATATATTGTTACATCCCTCGTGGGAAGGCCGTGGCCCTACTAGCCCCGCAGTGGGTGGGTTTCCTCTTGTGTAAGCGTTCCTTGCCAAAGTCTCAGCAGCGGGGGGAAAGGGGGGAGCCTTGGTCTGTTTCAGCAAAAACAACAGGAGCCCTGTGGCAGCTGAGACACGGATTGATTTGGGCGGAAGCTTTCCTGGGCTGGAGCCTGCTTCCTCAGATGCATCCCTACGGCGCCACGGGGCTACCCGTCAGAGTGGAGCAGTTTTAAGGGGATTCTTCCTCCCCTTCTCCCAGAGCAGGCTCCTCCCGCCCCTGCAACACCATTTTCCTTCCCTTGCCTCCTCTGGGTGCGAAGTGGGAAGGGGCGGGCGAGGGGGCTGGAGCCAGCAAATGGAATGGCCTCTGAGTCTTACCAGGCTCACGAATCCCCGGTGTGCGCACAGCAGACACGCACCAGTGAGTACAGCAGCCGGCTTCTGTGTGGGGGGACGTTCTGCGGGAACAGCGTCATCCGCTCCCGACTGAGCAGGGCGCCGGCACGCACGTCTTCACAGCCCCGGGACGTGGCGCGTCTCCCGGCTCCGCACGTGAATGGGGTGGGGGGGCCTTCATCCCTCCCCCTCCCGCCCCTAGAAATGCCCCGTGCGGATGACACTTGGCTTCAGCATCTGAAAATGCCTCCCCCTTTTGATCGTCGCCCCTGGTCCTGCGCCCGCGCCAGCTCCGCAGAGGTGAGCCGGGACTGCGCCTGCGCAAACGCCTCCCTCCTTGGGCCGGGTTCTTCGTGTGGCTCTTCATTCTGCTCCCTTGCAGAGTCACCGCTGTCCCGTGCCCCCCCACCCCGCCTGGGGTTGCCAGGGCAACGGGCAAGCATTACCCCGTCGGCATCCTGCTCTGAATCCGGCTGCTGGGTTGCCGGGGGCTTTCCAAGGGTCTCCTGGGGCTCCGAGACGCTGCCGCGAGCAAAGCAAGCCCGGGCCAACCAGAGGGACCCTGCTTTCGCTCCCTGTTCGGTTTCCCACCCGATTCCCTTGTGATCCGCCCCGAGGAGAGTGTTGGGCCTGGGCAATTGGCAGAGCAGGCTGCTTACCCCTCGTCCGCCCTCCCCTGCTAGCGAGGGCCCACCCCTCCTTCTCGCTCCCAGGCCCAGTTACCTGCTTTCCTGATGCTCGGGCTGGGACCATGTAGTCAATAGCCTGGACTCATCGATGAACCCTCTCGGGTAACGCAGCCCCCACCCCCGTTGTCGGGGGAGGCGATGCATGTGGAGAGCCGGCTCCCATGGAGCCCCCTCGGCCCCACCTGCTGCTGCCTCCTGTGCAGGCAAAGGACTGGACTAGACAACCCCTCGAGTCCCTTCCAGCCCTACGATCGTACATCAGGCTAGTTTTTAAGATAACCAACCCTAGCCAGTCAGGCTTCTTCAAAACTCCCATCTCCCTGTGCCTCAGTTTCCATTCCCCCCCCCTTTCCTCACCTTGTCGCCTGCCTGCCCTTTTTCCCACCTGTCCCCTCCCATCTAGCACCTCTGGGCTGTAAGCCTCCTGGCGCAGGGACCGATGAAGACGACTTTGTGCACGCAGTGGAGCTGTGAGCCAGGACCGGGGTTCGTGAGTGCCGTGCCGTAACACCCAAGCTCTCTTGCAGCCCTTCCCAACAGCCGGTCTCAAAATGGCCTATAAAAGAGTGTGCGTCGTGGATGGGGAAACTGAGGCACAGCGAGACAAAGCGATTTGCTCAAGGTCACCCAGTAAGCTAGTGGCACTGCCAGGAATTGAACCCGGGTGGCTGACGGCCTAGGCGGCTGTTCTGTGCGCTGGATCTTGCTGCTTCCGTACATGGATGTGCAAGTGTGTGTCCTGTAACCAGCCCGGGGGGGCTTCATTCACAAGGCAGTGGCACCCCAGATTTCAAGGGCCTCTGGCCGGAGCTGCTTCCCTGCTAGTCGAATCACTCTGGGGCTGCCCCCGGTTGGAGCTGCAGTAGAGAGGGGCGGTAGCTGCATCGGTTACTGCATTTCCAAACCCCGCCGGGATCCGCACGCAGCTGTGGCGGTCTCCTGTGTCCAGCGCCAGCTGGCATCCATTCATCTGAGAGTCTTCTCATCCGCCCCCGCCTGCCCCATACACAGCCAGCTTCTCCCTCGCTGCCCTGCAGTGACCCGGGCCACCGAGCACCTAAGAACCCCATCGTCTCCTCGGCGGCTTTCCAGGGCTGCGCTGATCCTGCTGCGCTCCCCCCACACTGGGCACTGCGCTCGGTGCAACGATGTTCTGCAGGGGTCCTCTGTGGCGTGCCCCTCTGCCGCCCCTCGGGGCCGTCCCGCGGCAATGCAGCCGGCGGGAAGCAATGAAGGAGACAAGCGCCGGCTGGACTGGAGCTGCAGCCTGGGTGACATTGTGGGATCTCGTCACCCAGACTTTGCTCCGCGGCTGCACAGAAGTGCCTTGCTCTGGAGTAATTCCTGGATCCCTGTGATTGCTCCTCACCCCCCTCCCCCAAGATATGGTGGCTTCTCCACATTTCTTGCTAATCAGAATAACCCTGGTTCCCCGAGAGCCGTTCCCGGTCAGTGCAATAAAGCTGGTGCCAGCCGGACACAGTAAAATACCTTTAATTAGCTGCTCTTGCGTTCCACCACTTACGAACACCAGACCAGCCACGCTGGTCAGACCAAAGGGCCATCCAGCCCAGGGTCCTGTCTGCCCACAATGCCCAGTGCCAGGTGTCCCAGAGGGAGGGATCACAACAGGGAATCCTCATGTGATCCCTCCCCTGTCACCCACCTCCAAACAGAGGCCAGGGACACCATCTCTACCCAGCCTGGCTACTAGCCATTGATGGACCTAACCTCCATGAATCTATCTAGCTCTTTTTTGAACCCTATCCAACTTCTAGCCTTCACCGCATCCTTTGGCAAGGAGTTCCACAGATTGACTCTGCGCTGAGTGAAGAAAAACTTCCTTTTGTTTGTTTTAAACCTGCTACCTATTCACTTCATTTGGTGACCCCTAGTTCTTATATTGTGGCAATAAGTAAATAACTTTTTTCCATATTCACTTTTTCCACACCCGTCATGATTTTAAAGACCTCTATCCTATCCCCCCCCCTTAGTCTCCCCTTTTCTAAGCTGAAAAGTCCAAGTCTTTTTAATTTCTTTTCATATAAGACCTGTTCCAAACCCTTCATCGTTTTTGTTGCCCTTTTCTGTACTTTTTCCAATGCCAATAGATCTTTTTTGCGATGAGGCAACCACATCTGTACACGGTATTCAAGCTGTGGGCGTCCCGTGGTTTTATATAGAGTCAATAAGATATTTTGTCTTATTCTCTAGTCTATCCCTTTTTTAATGACTCCTAACATTCTGGTTATTTTTCATTTGACGACACTCAAATTCTGCTTACCCAGCTAGTGGCTGACAAAATGTAAGAGGATCGTGTGGGGTTTAAATGACGATTGATTACACGTTGAAAATGTCGTTCGATCGGTCAGTCTCTCCATCCCAGTGGCTGGCATCCTGCAGCAGTTGGCTAGCTGTGCGACCGTGGCCTCCCTGTGTGTGTTGAATGCTCCGCCCTGTGGACAGGGTTGCCTGTTACAGATGGAGCATCCTGGCTGCCCCCCAGGGGAAATGGACTTGGATGATGAAAGTCTCCAGGGCAGATGTAGAGAATTAAGACAATAGAAGCACAAATTTCCTTTTGTTGTTTTGCCAGGGCCAGATTAATTTGTGGAAATCTTTTTGCTTCGCTAAGCCCTGCACCCCCGGACAGCCAGCACAGCCAGGCGCGTGTGGAAACTGCAGGGATCCTTGACAAAGAATGGTTTGGCAGCCGCGTCTCATTCGGTTTCAATCCCCCCTTGGCTATCCTGCCAGCAAGTGCGGTAAATAATCCTTCATTCTCCACAGTCCCACTGGCACTCTGAGCAGGTCTTCCCAGGGCTGAAGACTTCAGCCCAAATGGCCCACAGAGGAGTGTGCTTTATAGATGGGGAAATGGAGGCACGGTCCGACACAGTGATTTGCTCAAGGTCACCCAGCAAACTTCTCCAGGGTCAAGTGGTGAGCGGGACTGGGGCTCAGGAGAGCTAAATTTGGTTATCCTGCAGGGCGACCCTGGGCTAGTCAAGGCCCTCTGTGTGTCTCAGTTTCCCCACCTGTAAAGTGGGAATAATGATCCTGACTTCCATTATAATGCAATTTGAGATTCCCCCAATTTAGGCAGGGGCTGGGGATTAGCACCACCCCAGGGTGCTCAGGGTTAGGGAGGCAGCTGTGGGGCACAGCTGGAAAGCTTTTAGGGCGGATACATTTTTGAAAAGGAGTATGGTGTCACCCTGCTCCGACGCCCCGGGCGTTCTATAGGGACTTAGAAGTGCAGACTTAGTCATGGCTCCATCTCGGACTTGCTGAGCAAATCTCTCTTCATGGCTCCGGGTACCCATCTGTATGGCTAGGGGATTGCTGTTAATTTCTGTGTATTTCTGTAGCCCCTAGAAGCCCCGGCTACAGACCAGGCCCCGCTGTGCTAGGCACTGGGCAAATTCAGAGCCCAGCGATAGGCCCTAATGTTATTGCCCTCTTGTGTAAGGGCCTTTGACATCACCCGGTGTCATCTGGGGCACAAAACAAGGCTTCGTGTTTCAGAACCGGGAGCCTCTTTCTATTTCACTGCCAGGAAAAACACCAGCTTTTCCGGCCTCTGTTTCTGATGCCCCCCTTCTTACAGGCAATCCTTCTTGATCAGCTCCGGAATCTCACATCATTCGGAAATGAGCCAAATGCTTTTAACGCCCTCCTGCGTCTCGCCGCGTCGGTCGCGTTTCCCGGCTAATTCTCTCCTCTTTGTTTTGGTACATGTGAGTAATTCCTCCTGAGAGCTGCGTAATGCCCCCGCCTTCGCTGGGGGGAGGCTCCACGCGCCTCTCGAGAGGGGGTTAATGGCGAGCCCGAGAAATGAAATTGCCAGCGTTTCGAGCGGGGTTTTGGGGCTGTTTGTGTTTTTTCTCGGAGGAGCAGCATTAGCAGCTTCTCCTCTGTGACAGGCGTTGGCTGAGGAGGCTGCTGATGGAGCTGGGTGTGTGACGGATCCATTGCTCCCTCCTACCCTATCCTTCTGCTTCTGTGAAAACCGAGTTCCCACGAAAAGCAGGCGCACCCGTTCCGTTGCCTGGCCTTTGTGTCGCGTGTTGCACGGATTTCTGCGCCATGTGGGGCGGTGAGTCTCTAATCTGTGACTGGCTGGTGGTCCAGGCCTGGCCATGCACGGCGAGCTTTGCACCGGCTTTTCCACCTGCTAAATACCTTTTAGATCCTTCTAATACTGACTTGCTCCTGTTCTTACTCCTCTGTGTCAGCTGCTGCTGGCGCTGGCCCAGGGATGGCCTGGAATCTGCATGGGCGGGCAGGCACCTCTGGGAAAACCTCTCTAGACGCTGTCGGCCAGGGAGAAATCTGAGAATCGCTGAGGTCGGGAATCGATAGGTAGGGTCATGCCGGTTGCTGACACAGTCGTCTGGCTGGCTTGCTGGTCGTCCTTGGCTGTAAATCCGAGTAATGCCCTGTAGCCCAGCACCGAGGTCAGATCTACGCGACAGACTTCTAATGTAACAACGCTGCGGAGAGGTGTGAAAACTCGACACCCCTCAGCGAGGCAGCGATGCTGACCTGCCCCATGGTGCAGACCGTGTGGTGTGGGCAGGAGAGCTACCGCCTCTCTCCCCTCGTGATAGAAGCATCTTCACTTACGGACCACAGCGACACAGCTGCGCCAGTGCAGCCTTTGGGCAACTTGACACGGAATCATAGAATCACGGGACTGCAAGGGCCCTCGAGAGGCCATCGAGTTCAGTCCCCTGCCCTCACGGCAGCACCAAGCACCATCCAGACCATCCCCCACAGGTGTGTGTCATAAGAACGGCCGTTCTGGGTCAGACCAAAGGTCCATCTAGCCCAGTATCCTGTCTGCCGACAGTGGCCAGTGCCAGGTGCCCCAGAGGGGGTGGACTGAAGACAATGATCAAGCGATTTGTCTCCTGCCATCCCTCTCCAGCCTCTGACAAACAGAGGCCAGGGGCACCATTCCTTACCCCCTCGCTAATAGCCTTTTATGGACCCAACCTCCATGAATTTATCTAGCTCTTTTTTTTTTTTTTTAACTCTGTTATAGTCCTGGCCTTCACAGCTTCCTCTGGCAAGGAGTTCCACAGGTTGATTGTGCATTGTGTGAAGAAGAACTTTATTTTATTAGTTTTAAACCTGCTACCCATTAATTTCATTTGGTGTCCTCTAGTTCTTGTATTATGGGAACAAGTACATAACTTTTCTTTACTCACCCTCTCCACATCACTCATGATTTTATATACCTTTATCATATTCCCCCCCTTAGTCTCCTCTTTTCTAAACTGAAAAGTCCCAGTCTCTTTAGCCTCTCCTCATATGGGACCTGTTCCAAACCCCTAATCATTTTAGTTGCTCTTTTCTGAACCTTTTCTAATGCTAAAATATCTTTTTTGAGGGGAGGAGACCACATACGTATTCAGTATTCAAGATGTGGGCGTACTATAGTTTTATATAGGGGCAGTAAGAGCTTCTTTGTCTTATTTTCTATCCCTTTTTAAATAATTCCTAGCATCCTATTTGCTTTTTTAACTGCTGCTGCACATTGCGTGGACTTTTTCAGAGAACTATCCATGATCACTCCAAGATCTCTTTCCTGGTTAGTTGCAGCTAAATTAGCCCCCATCATATTATATGTATAGTTGGGGTTATTTTTCCCAATGTGCGTTACTTTACACTTATCCACATTAAATTTCATTTGCCATTTTGTTGCCCAGTCACTCGGTTTGGTGAAAACTTTTTGAAGTTCTTCACAGTCTGCTTTGGTCTTGACTATCTTGAACAGTTTAGTATCGTCCGCAAACTTTGCCACCTCACTGCGTACCCCTTTCTTAGATCATTTATGAATAGGTTGAATAGGATTGGTCCTAGGACTGACCCTTGGGGAACACCACTAGTTACCCCTCTCCATTCCGACAATTTACCATTTATTCCTACCCTTTGTTTCCTGTCTTTTAACCAGTTCTCAATCCATGAAAGGATTTTCCCTCTTATCCCATGACCACCTAATTTACCCAAGAGCCTTTGGTGAGGGACCTTGTCAAGGGCTTTCTGAAAATCTAAGTACAGTAGATCTACTGGATCCCCCTTGTCCGCATATTTGTTGACCCTTTCGAAGAACTGTAATAGATTAGAAAGACAGGATTTCCCTTTTCAGAAACCATGTTGACTTTTGTCCAACCTGCTTTTCAACATCTCCAGTGCTGGAGATTCCATAACCCCCTTAGGCAATTTATTCCAGTGTTACACCACCCTGACAGGTAGGGAGTTTTTCCTAATGTCCAACCTAAACCTCCCTCGCTGCAGTTTAAGCCCGTTACTTCTTGTCCTGCCCTCAGAGGCCAAGGGGAACACTTTTTCTCCCTCCTCCTTGTAGGTACTTGCTTAAAACTACCTGCGTCAAGGCAGCGCCGTCGCGGTTTCCCGGTAGGTGACTGCAGCTTATAAAGCTTAATCCAAACTCCCTGGGGAGTTGGGGCAGAGGTGCCGCAGTGATCTGGAGCTTTCCTGTCCCACCCGCCTCAGGACGGCCTCGGCCACTGGGAAGTGCTGCAGCAGCTGCAAAGGCCCCAAACGTTCAGCCCCTCCCTCTTGTGCACCGTGGAAGTGTTCTGCGCTCCAGAACCCCGAGTGCTCCTCCAGAGTCAGCGCCCCGGCGCTAGCTGCCCGGCGGTGGGGGCTGGGCCGTGGCCGACTGACTCAGAGTCCTGAGTGGTGTCTCCTGCGTTCTCTGCGCCGCTCCCAGCTTCTGTCTCGGAGCCAGCCAGGCACCACCGGGCTTGGCCTCTGAGCCCCACTCGACTTGAACAACTGCCTGTCCGCTCCCCTTCCAAGCCACCTGGCTGCTCCTGCAGAGGCCCACTTTGAAGTGGGGCCCGTTTCCCTCTTGGCTGGCTCCCTCGGAGGGACACTGGATGTAATGCCGGGGAGGGAAGATGATGCGGAGTCCCTGGATTTACCCCCCCGCCCCCGCAGCGGGGTACTAGGTGAGGTCTGGCTTGCGGCGCTCTGCCAGTTCTTGTATACAGCGGGGCAGCGGCGCGGGTCACAGGAGACAAGGCGGGAGAGGGCCGCCTTCACTCGGCTGGGGGGGAGGGCTAGCTCAGTGGTTTGAGCAGTGGCCTGCTAAACCCGGGTTTGTGAGTTCAATCCTTGAGGGGGCCATTTAGGGATCTGGGGCAGATCTGTCAGGGATGGTCCTTGGGCCTGCTGTGAAGGCAGCGGACTGGACTCAATAACCTCTCAAGGTCCCTTCCAGCTCAGAAGTTCATCTCTTCCCCCAGCAGACACTGGTCCCATGAAAGAGATGACCCCACCCACCTTGTCTCTGTTTCCTCAGCAAGGAAAGCCCAGAGCTCCAGGCCTGGATTCTTCCTCCACTATCTCAGGCCCGGGGGGAGCCCCTGCTACTCCCTTTGCACTCAGCATGTCAGCTAATCTCTTTGCCTCTGCCCAGGCCCTAGGCAGGCATGGGGTGGCTTCCTGTCATGGGCAGCCCGAGGAGAGCCGGCTGTGCCAGGGACGATTTGATCCGCTTTCTCCGTGGATAATGAAACGGCCTGATGCCCGCCAGGCAGCTTGGCGTGGCACGTGTCAGCATTGCGAGCCCTCCCGGGCAGCGGGGCTGTGATGGGAGGCCCCCAGAGAGACTCTGGAGACAGAAGTAAAATGACCTTGGCTGCACACTTGGTGCTATCATCCTTGTCTGGCTGCTTGTGGCTGGGGAGCCTGCCACGGAGGGTCCCTCGAGGGCCGTTCCAGGAGGGCGAGTGCTCCAGGGCAGGCCCTGCTGGGGTGTGGCAAAGGGAGCCAGCTCGGCGTCCATGGCAAACAATCCAAGCCTGACCATTTCTAAAGCTCGGGGGGTGGGGGGGAATGGTTATTCTGTAACTGGGAAGACTTAGAAAGCAACGAATGGTCCTGCAGCACCTTAGAGACTGACCAAACATGTCGGGCGCCTTGGTGGGCACAGCCCACTTCTTCAGATGCCGGCTCTCATTCATGGATCAGTCACCATGTTCTTTCAGGCCAGTTTCACAGGGAAGCCTTAGAGCTTAACTCCCTTTACCGGTTTGATTCCTATCACAAAGCTATGAGTAAAGACGTTGGCTGGATGGCCGCTACACTCCACATCCTAATGACATAAAAAACCAAACCATGGAGACTTAAGAACAATTTGCACCGTCTCTATCAGCTTCATGTAGCATGGACAGTCTAATTGACTACTACTTTCCCCTTTTTTTCCGTCTCTTCCACCCCAGCCCATCGCCTATTTATATAGAAACTCCGGTCATCTGAAGAAGTGGGCTGTGCCCACGAAAGCTCATGACACCATCTACGTGTTTTGTTTGTCTTTAAGGTGCTGCGAAACTATTGGTTGTTTAAGTTGAACGTTTCTATTCAGGGCAGTGCTTCGTAGGAGTGCTCGTTCGAGTGCCTCATGCCTCATTCTCCTTCTATGAGCCGGGCTCCCCAGGACTACGTTGTCACGATGCATTGTGAATTCCCTTCCTGCTGAGCCGGTGCAGTGCATCATGGAAAGTGTAGTCCAGTTAAGAAGCTCGTCCTATTGGAGACTGGGGGCCTGAGATACCTGAACTACGTCGCCCATGATGCACTGCAGCAGAATTTCTGAATAGGAATATTTTGGCTTTTTGAACTCTGTCTGTCTGTTTCTGGGTGTTTAAATGCTTTGCTTTCCACTAAAAAGGTTGGTTTTTCAGCAGACACCTTTTGCAGAAAACTCTGTCCAAAGAAACCAAAAACTAAAATAAAAATAGTTTCAACCAGCCGGTAAGAGTGGTTTCCAGCTCTTCATCTCTCTTCCTGCCTGAAGTGTCCAATTAGCTGATTGTCTAAAATCAGCTACATTAAAACAACCCTGATTCCTTCCATGAAAAACCAGCGTCTCATTTCCACGTGTTGAGTGGACTAGCTCTACCCCTCATTTTTCTCTGGTGCTATTTCCATATTTGATACAGCTGTGTGGGAGTCTGATTCGGAAGGAGCGGCGCTTTTGCCGTGCTGATGTGTTGTCTGCGTGTGCATTACACTTCTAAATACAGTATTCCCCTGTTGCTTCCTGCCCTTTATTTTAAGCCTGCTGTTGCTTTCTTCTAATAAGCAAATTACCAGGCTCCGGAAGCAGCGGTGACTTTGTTTTCAACCTCCTAATGCTCTTAAACTCTTTTGCATTAAGCCCTTCAGCCTTTCTCTAGCTGTGGCGTGCGGAATAATAATATGAGCAAATCACGGCGGCTTACTTCTGCATGCTCTTTGCGGAGTCGAGCCGTGTGACTAATGGGACCTAATTGGAAGACATTGAGAGACGCTGCCCGTAACGGAAATGGTTCTAAGAACTGTAGTTCTGCATGATGTCTCTGAGCAAGACACTGGCTCTTAGCTGCTTGGCACCCCCTGCTGGCTGCCCCAGGGGTGGCATTTGCAAGCACCAAGTCTTCCTTTGTCTGGAGCTGGATGCTGTTCCGGGATCAGGGACGTGCTGGAAATTGACGGCCTAAAGACCGAAAGCCCTGTTGCCTCATCAGCATGCGGCAAAGCTGTTGGCTCGCTGCCCCGGGGGCTGGCTGGTGGCTGTCATGCAGGAGCCAGGCTCGGCATGAAGGATGAATAGTTCATGCTGGAATAGTTCTCCTTTGGGCCCGTCCGCACAGAGCATGGAGGCCAGGGTCCGAGGTGGGGCTGTTCGTTACAGTCATTGGCAAATAGACCGGCGTGCCTGTCTGTGCGAGTTTGGGATGTGTCCCCACCGCAGTGTATAATGCTCCAGGCACATAATTAAGCCGTGTCTAATTAACAGGTGCAGGTTAAGCTGTGGCTACCGGTCCTGTAAGCTGGATCGCTTGAGGTATTGTCTTCCAGGAGACCCTGGATGGCTGCACCCCCACGTATTGTGGGTTTCCTAGGTCTGATCAAAACCAGGCATGGATTGGGGTCCCCTGAGTTTCTGATGACTCGGAATTCCATGGGGCGGGAGTCACCCTGAGAACGATAGTGTCACAGACTATCTGCTACCAGGGCTAGTAACTGGTAAGCCCCAGCAGGGAGCTGGGCTAGGCAAGGCTCCCTGTGCAGGGACACGGTCCCACAGCTGCTGAATGAGCCCCGCCCAGCCAGGGGCTCGGGGCGCATGTTACTGCCTGACTGGGCGGGGCTGATTAAGCAGCTGCAGGGAGGTGCTGCCACGCAGCTTAGAGGCAGCCTTGCTGCTAGGGATGGGTCGGGCGCTCAGCGACAGAGTAGCAATGCAAGTTGGCCGTGCGCCGCTTTGTAGAAGACAAACTCCTCTGTGAGCAGTGCCGGGCTGACGGGACGCCTGGGCTCCTGGAAACGCAGAGCTTCAGGACAGGGCGGAGGCTTTATGGGGTCTGCTCTTGCATAGCACTGAGCAGTGTAGTCTCTGAGCTTAGCCTCACAGCCGCACACTCTCATTCTATTGCCCGTGGGGAAACTGAGGCACGGAGGGAGGGGCCCTGGTGACAGGGCCCAGGCCGCCTGATCCAGTCTTGCGTCTTACCCGCTAAACTGCTACTAATCCCACCGGTCCCTTGGGCTCTTTTCCCATTGCTGAGTAAAACCCTTCCCAGTGCTGCTGTTCTCCAGACGATGCCACAGCGTTGTTCCATTACGCCTGTGGGGGGAGAGGGGCTTGTGTTTTGAGAGGCTGATACTTGCAGCCCCGCTGGAACTTGGATTCCGTGTTCCACGGGCTAAGGCCGGGCCCGGGAGTTTTACCTCCAGCCGCGGTGCGTCGTGTGAAACTCTCATTTGGATCTCTTCTCTCTTCCTTTGCCCAGCGGAGTCCTGCCCGCGGAGCTTGGACTGTGCCCTGCAGCGAAGGGAGTTCTGCCCGCCCGGGTCCCATGCCTGCGGCCCCTGCCTCCAGCAGTTTGTGGAAGATGGACACGGCCGTTGCGTCCAGAGGAAATGGGCCTCCACTGGTAAGTGTGTGTGGGCAACGGGCCGTCCTCCTGGCTCCGCGTAAACGCTCCCTCCGCGCGCCGTGCCGGTCTCCACGCCGCCTTCGAGGGGCTTGTGAAATCGGATCTGTGACTGAGCGTGTTGCAGAGCGGGCGCGCCCTGCACGTGGTGGCGTGAAGCGGAGCCTCTCCCCTGCTGCATTAGTAGAGCCCTGCCGGGTACGTTTGTATCCGGCGGGATCCACGCAAAGGAGCGGCGGCTACCGGCTACCTGTGGGTATGAAGCGGATACCTGCGGAGTTAGTGCTCCTGCTCGTGGCTGGCTGACCTCTGCTGTCCCTTCGCGCGGGGGGCTCCGAGTCCCCGCCTGTCTGGCTGCACCACGTTGCTTAGCCCAGACCCCTTGCTGTGTTGGGGCTGACGCCAAGTCTGAGCGTGGCTGGCCGCTGAGAGAGGCCAGCCGGTGGCTGGTAGATGGCAAGGCCTGGTTGCCCTCAGTCGGGTACG
>JANRFK010000975.1:1632515-1645101 GCA_030068395.1 Apalone spinifera | reverse complement strand
TCTCTTGGTGCAGAATGGGGGAGGGGCAGCCCCGGAATCCTGGGGGGGGAGGGGTAGCCCTGGGCCCCCCTTGGTGCTGTGCAGCTTCTTGCCCCGTGTGACGCTCAGAGCGGCTGGAGGGGTTTGGATGCTCCTTGCAGCGAGCCCAGTGTGAACGTGGGACGACGCCAGGGGGACCCCCACCTGACACTATATAGGGCTCTGCTGTCCCGGCTGCGGCCTTGAGAGAGGGGCTCGCGAGAGGAGACGGGGATCCTGGGGAGAAAGCAGCTTCCTTGGGGCTGAGATATCCAGCTGTTGAGGGGGAGGGGGAGACTCAAGCGCCCCCTGCACCCCTGAGTCCCCAGTAAGGAGGAGGCCCCCCAGTTAGGAGCGAAGGGAGCCATGGTGGCGTGCGAGGTACATCTCCCACGTGTGGATGCTCCGTGGCCAGGTTGGCTGCTTCCCTGGCCGGGTCTAGGATCCGGGGCCTGCGTGACTGGTGCGTCTCTCCCCAGGGAAGATGTTTAGCCAGACGACAATCTGCCGCTTCGAAGCCCTCCAGCTGAGCTTCAAGAACATGTGCAAGCTGAAGCCGCTGCTGCAGCGCTGGCTGAACGAGGCGGAGAACAGCGACAGCCTGCAAGAGGTAAGAGGAGCCAGGCCGGAGCTCGCTGCTGCTGAGCAAGGGGCATGTGATGCCCTCGTGGGCAGCTCTGGAAGCCAATGGCCTAGTCACAGGCAAGGTCTTTCCTGACCCCGGCTGTCAGCTTGGGCCATGCTGGGGGCTCGTGCCCCTTGGGAACGTTTTGTCCATTCTGAGGTGGCTGTGGAAGAGCAGGACATCTGGGGCTGCTCTCGAGAACCCTGCTCTGTCCTGGGCTTTGCGGGTACCTTACGGCAGTGAGTTCCACAGGTTAGTTTCTCACTCGGCAGGGAATGGGGGGGCGGTATTGTCTCATGCTGGTTTCAGATGTGCCTCTCAGCTCCTTGCTCGTGCGTTATGAGGCAGGCTAGGTAGCAGGGGGGTTAAAAGGCAGGTAACTGGGTAACCGTGTAGCCGGTGAAAATTTCAACGGTTCCATGCACCCACAGTGTGGGGTGGCAGCCAGCTCCCTGGGAGGGGGTGGAGCCTGCATGTAGCTGTTCCCCGTAACCAGTAAGCCTGGGCATATTGGCTACCTGTGTAACTGGTTCTCCTGTTACAACCTCAGGAGCTAGAAACGCCTGATCTTCCTGCTGTTTTCCCTGTGTCCATCTGCTGCCCCCTCACCTCTTACGAGCTGCCTTTTGAAAACCGAGACCTGGGGGGAGATTCCCACTTGGACCCTCCCTGCGCACCAGGCGGAAGGGTCCGCGCTGAGCACGGGGGCTCTCAAAGCGCTGGGTTTAGCTGGGGGATGGTGCCTCTGACGCAGGCACTGTTGGACGCTGCAGTCCAGCTGCCTTCCCGGGCTCCGTCACAGGGCAGGGGGAGGAGGGGCCAGGCTGCAGCCCCACGGTAGCCGCTGAGTGCAAGGAGATATTGCAGTGTTTAGCAGCTCCCCACCACTGATTGCCCCGGTGCGGAATGAATTTTGCTACATGCACCAATATGGAGGTGATGTGCCACACATCCTCTCCCTGTCGCACGTCCTCTCCGTGTTGGTGCATGTAACAAAACTCATTCCGCACATGGACATGACAAATTGGAGGGCCTACTGGTGGCAGGCGTGAAGATGGCAGCCCTGGGTGTTCCTCAGGCGGACTGGACTGGGGTTTTGCTGTGCGGCCTCTTTCCAGGGCTGCTGTCTCCTGGTGAATTAAACAGAGCAGCTGGTTAAAAAGCGGAGAAACCGGAATGGCGCCATGTGGCTCAGCGGCTGCGTTGGCACCGGCTCTTCCAGCTCCCGAGCCCAGAGCTTGGCCACCAAACGCAGCAGCCCCTCGGGGGATGCGACCCCCCCCCCCCTTGGTGACCCTGCTCGTAGCTAGGCCCCAGGGGAGTCGTGGAAATCGGGCCCCCGTGGTTGGAGTCTGCCTGTGGCTCTGGGAGGGTGGTCGAAGCAGTGATTGGAGGCAGGCCAGCCGTGCCCGTGCTGGGTGCATGTCTTTGGAAGGCAGGCGCCTGGGTCTCGGAGCCGTTGCATTGAGGTACGTCTGCCCAGAAGAAACAAACGTGAGTTTCCGAGGCTGGTTTTGTCCAGCTCCTCCTCTCCAGACGCGGAGCCTGCTCTGGCCCAGCTACCCACCCAGCTGCTGGTGCGAGCCCAAGTCGGCACCCCCAGCTTCTGAGCCTGGCTGCCCTGGCACTGGTTGGATGTTTTGCTCTGTAGATGTTCTGTAGGGACCTGGGGTCTGTCCCCAGCTGTCTGTGCTGCGAATTCCTGCTCATTCACATTTAGTGCAGCCGGGCGGGCTGCCCTGACAAGCACAACAAATCGGAATGGATGTAGAAAAACGTGGTACCAGCTCAGCATCCCCCTTTACTCTGTTCGGTGTCTCACCACCGCATGACACGCAGCACCCAGCCTGTGGCTACTTGCAGAGGCCTCTCCCCTCCAGACAGCCCTGCCTCTAGGAGGGGTGGGGGTGGCTTTTCGCCCACTTGCAGTGCCCGGGAGTGGCGTCTCTCCGCCCTGGTGCGCTGCCAGCCGGGTGCACGTGACCCGAGGAGCCAGTGTCCCCAGGAGGGCCGGTCGCCACGTGCCACATGGCTCTTGCGGGTTTGTGTCTCGCTCTTGCTTTCCAGCTGTGCAATGCCGAGCAGGCCCTGGCCCAGGCCCGGAAGAGGAAGCGCAGAACCAGCATCGAGAACAACGTCAAGGGCACGCTGGAGAGCTTCTTCCGCAAGTGCGTGAAGCCCAGCCCCCAGCAGATCTCGCAGATTGCCGAGGATCTCAACCTGGACAAAGACGTAGGTGTGGCCGGAGTTCGCCGGCGGTGGGCAGAGCCGTGGGTTTGGAGCAGGGCCCTTCGGAGGGTGAATTAAACAGAGCAGGGTGCCCTGCCGGCACCTCTGTAGGTCAGGTCGGGGCCGGTGGAGTTTTTCCGTCCAAACTACTTTTTAAGGAGAAAATTGGGTTTGTGACTAACTCGAGGTATTCGCCGGAGCGCCCGGCTTGCCGCAGCCTGGTGGTGGTCTTCAAGAAGCCGACCTTTTCGTTTTGGAAGCCCGGCTGCGGTTCCTCGTGGGAACTGTAGTTCAGGTGCCATGTCTCCCTGTTCTTTGGGAGCGGGCTCGTCCAGCCAGACTACATCTCCCAGGATGCACCTCGGCTAGTGGTGACAGTGGTGCACGAGGGGGGCTGTCCTAGCGAGTAGGATGGGGACGTGTGGCGCCCAAACAACATTTCTTGTTACTTGGGCACTGTGGCAACAGAAACTTCAGACCCCAAAAAAATCAAATTTTCCTTTGACGCCTTGGCCAGAAACAACTCGCTTTGTTACCAACGTTTTCCACATTCCTGTTCCCTCCTCCCCTACCCGCGCCAGTTTTGGCGAGCTCGGATCCAGCCCTTTAGTGCCGAGGGCTGTGAGATTTAGCACCGAGCCGTCCAGCGGCAGGGACGGATTAGCGCCAGCGGCTAGCCCACGCCCCACCCCCCAGGTGTGCTTCATGGATGCAGCGAGCGTGCACGTGGGCTCCCTTGCTAGCCCATTTCTCAGGTCGTACCAGCTGGTGGGAGTAGCCCCCGGCCTGCCTGAGTGGGGGGTGCAGCTGGGGAAGGAGCGGAGCGGTGTTGCAGGACCGCCTCGTGCGCGGTGGGGCCTGCCTGACTCTCCCAAGCGCTCCGGGCAGGTCCTGCTGACCTGGGAGGAGGGGCAGGCTCGGGGCGGAGGGAAGGCAGAAATCGTCCCACCGGACGAGAGCGCAGCGCTCCCCAGTGGTCTTGGTGCCGCTAGGCGCTTTGCTCCTCATGGGAGGTGGGGCTGTGGGGGGGCTGAATTGGCCGGACTGGCTCATCTCCCTTCCGGGCCTTCTCCCGTCTCTGCCCAGGTGGTGCGGGTCTGGTTCTGCAACCGGCGCCAGAAGGGGAAGCGGCTGCTGCTGCCCTTCGAGGAGAGCGAGGGAGCCGCGTACGACATGGGCCAGGTCCTGGCACACCCGGCCCTGCCCACCGCCGTGAGTGCCCAGGCGTATGCCCCGGCCCCCCTGGCCTCGCCCCCTCCCATCTACCTGCCGGCTTTCCACAAGGGCGAGCTCTTCCCGCAAGCTTTGCAGTCGGCCGTCTCCATGGGGAACGGCAGCAACTGAGCCTGGCCCCGGGGCTCCCTGGGACCTGGACGGAGGTGTCTCCATGTCGGTGCTCGGCTGGCCCCCCGGAGAGAACAGCACCCCAGAGAGCCTGCGGCTGCTCCCAGACGCCTGACTCGGGGACGGGGGGGGGCGTGCTGTGTGTGGTTTGGGGGAGCGGCAGCAAGCCAGCCCGAGGGAGCAGATCCCCCTGCGCCCTGGAGCGAAGCCCTGTCCGTCCCGCTGATAGGAATTGCTCCCACTGCCGGGAGCCAGCTCCTCCCGCTGGGGGGGAGATCCCCAGCTGATCTACCTATCCTGCCCCTCCCCGGGGGGCAGGGCCTCGTTCACATGTAAACAGTATTTTCTATGTTGTTAGTTGGGAGGAGGAGAAAAAAGCCATTTTTAGCTTTAAACCCATCTTGTGTCTGTGTCTCTCGCACGCAGTGGGGCCGGGCTGGGCCCTCGTCCCAGGCAGCCCTGAGCCTGAGATGCGAGGTGCCCACTGCGTGCCCCTGGGCTGGGCCCTTCGGTCTCCTGGGCAGATGGCAGCCGGAGGCTCAGCCGGGCATTTAGCCATGCTGGTCTCGACCCCTCGGCGTTTCCCACGGAGAGCATGTTTCACTGAACAGCTCCAGACTGGCAGCAAGCGAGTCCGCTGCCTGGGCTCTGACAGCCGAGCCCTTGTGGAGCTCTGGCCCGGCCCAGTGGCCGTGTGGCCGGGGGCTGATCAGCGCACTGGGCTGGCATGGCGGATGGACGGGCCACCCTGCTGGAGACCAGCCAAGGGCCCCGAGGGTTTCCAAACGGCTGCTGTGAACCCCCACTCCGGGTGTGCTCTGTTCCTCGTTACTGGGACGTTAACCAGTAGCCCCGCGGAGCTGAGTTACTGCTGTCCCCCTCGGCCGGGGGCGTCTCTGCGGGAGGGCGCGGGGGCCCCTCGCCGGGAGGGTGTTGGAAATGCTGGTGCATCCCCCGGCCTGCGCTCGACGTGTCCGCGCCGTGACCCTGCCGGGAAGCGCTCTGCCGACACCCTGCACCGGGCTGACTCGGCGAAGTGGGGGGAGGGAGGGGATAGACAAGCTTCTCCAAAGCTCTGTGCCGTAAGGCTGGGCTATCCCCTGGCAGGAGAGTGACCAGCCCCAGGGGGGATTTGCCCCGGTGGGGAGGCACAGGTGGAAAACGCTTTGCTGCGTAGCAGCACCAAGCCCTTGACGCCTGTGACTGCACCAAGCAATGCACGGTTGGTGGTTCCGTCTAGACCTCTAGCACAGCGAGCACGTGCCCCGGGAACAAAGGGGCAGCAGAGGGCGACCCTCTGTGAGCTCTGCCCCAAATACGCACCACTCCTGGGAGGTGCCCGAGTGGCGCGCCCTGCTCAGAAGACGGGGTAGAGGTTCTGGCTAGGAGCAGACGTGCTCTCCGGGCTGCAGGTTCCCGGGCGGCCAGGCTCTGCTTGACTCCCCCTTGTGTCCGTGCCTGGCTAGGCGGGTTGGGTTTCATTGCTGCTTGGCGGGCGATACGACAGACTAAGGACGAGAACAGCCACACTTGGTCAGAGCAAGGGTCCGTCTCCTGCAGGGGCCAGTGCCGGGGCGTCGGGACTGAACAGAGCGCTGCAGTTATCAAGTGATCCGCCCGCGCCCGGCTTCTGGCAAACCGGCTTAGGGCCACCCCAAGCCTGGGGCTGTGTCTCTGACGTGGCTCAGAGCTGCTGACGGACCGATCCTCTGGGAGCTCGTCCGGCTCTTGTTCGAGTCCAGGCTCCGCGTTGTGTGATGAATAGTGTGTGTGTTTAAACCTGCCGCCTCCTGGTGCCTTGGGATTTCCTTCCTCTCCCTGCCTGGATCTGCGGGCCCTCTGTCACCACCAGCCCCCCGCCACTGTCTTTTCCAAGCTGAATAGTGGAGCCCCAGAGGGGAGCTGTTCCCTGCTGCGCCGAATCCTTGTCACCCTTCTCTCGACCTGTTCCCCCGCTGTTGAGACGGGCTGACAAGGACTGGGCGGCTGTACTGTGGATTTATACAGTGGCACGGTATTTACTGTCGTCCTATCTGACCCTTCCCGAATGGCTCAAGGACCACTGTATTTTTTTTCTCTAGGCCAGGCTTTTTCTCTCCACTGCTTGTCTGAGGAAGTGGGTTTTGCCTGTGAAACTGCATGCTACTAGATATTTTGTTGGTCTCTAAGGTGCTACTGGACAACCATTTCCTAACGGTTGGGTTTTTTCTAACTGCTGCAGCAGATTGAGGGATGTTTTCAGAAGACTCTGCAATGACTGCAAGATCTCTCCTGAGTGGTAACAGCTAATTTAGGCCCCCCTCCCCCCCATTGGTTGTATAATTGGGATTTTGTTTTACAATGTGAATTACTTTGCATTAATCAACATTGACTTTCTGCCATTTTGTCGCCTGGTCATCCAATTTTGTGAGGTCCCCTTGTAACTCTTTGCAGTCGGTCTTGGACCTAACTGGGAGCAAACTTTGCCACCTCTCCATCTGCCCCTATTTGCAGGTCGAACAGCCCTGGTTGCAGGCAGGTGGTGGGCGGGGGGGCACTGCCAAGGCCTCCACTGACAAACTACCCCGTGTTTCCTGTCTTAACCAGTTACCCATTCATGGGCGGGCTTCCCTCCCCCACCATGGCTTACTTCGCTTCAAAGCATTTGCTGAGGGACCTTGTCAGAGGTTTTCTGAATGCAAGGGCCCAGTACTCCCTGGCTTCCCCTTGGCCGCCTGCTGCTTGGCCGCCTCAAAGAAATTCTATTTGATGCGCAAGGCCTCGTTTTCCGTTACAAAATATCATCTGGTCACCTGGTCCGGCAGCTACAGTGACGCTTCATACACCAGCCTTCTGCCATTTCGTCTTCGAGTTCCCTCCGGTCGTGGGGGACTCCTGTCCGGACCCCGATCTTAGCCTGGTTTTATTTATCAGCTTGTTCTAAAGCCTCTCAACACCTCACTCTGGGACATGCCTGCCGCCTGCCTGTCAGCCAGGGGTGCGGGTGGAATGGGGGGGTGCCGTCTGCTCCCTCCTACCGATGGTCCCTGTTTGGTCCCCTCACTCCGACGGCTGCGTCTACCTTGGCAAGATTTTGCACAAATACTTTTAACAGAAAAGTTTTTCCGTTTAAAAGTATTTGCGCAAGAGAGCGTCTATCTGGCGTGTGCCTTTGCGCAAAAGATTTGCTTTTGCGCAAAAGCATCCGTGCCCCAGACGCTGTCTTGTGCAAGAAAGCTCTGGTGGCCCTTTTAGCCATTGGGCTTTCTAGCGCAAGAAATTACCATTCCTGTCTACACTGGCCCTCTTGTGCAAGAGGGCTTATGCCTGAGCGGGAGCATCAGCGTATTTGCGCAAGCAGCACTGATTTTGTACATTACGAAGTCAGGGTTCTTGTGCAAATTCTCGCGGCCAGTGTAGACGGGCGGCAAGTTTTTGCGCAAAAGCAGGCGCTTTTGCGCAAAATCTTGCCAGTCTAGACGCACCCCTCCTGTTCTCACCTTGCACTGAGGTGCTGGAGCCGTCCGCGCGAGCCTTGCGTTGTGTTCCTGCCCCGCTCAAGGTAGCAAAAGATTATTTCAAGCTGCTTTCTGTAGGACTGACCCCTGCAGAAAAGTAGCGGGATTGTCTTGGGGGCGCACAATAAATTGTCTGTACAACACCTAGCTCCAGGAGGCCCAGGCAGGCGCATCTGCCCCGTCTGTGAAACGCTCCTGCCCAGAGCAGTGCTGCTGCTGTTGGAGGAAGCTGGATATTAACTCTCTGCCCTGTGGAGCGCAGGGGGTGGTGGGTAGGGGCGGAGGCTGCACTCCTGCAGGTAGTGACAGGCGAGTCCCCGGGATGGGTCTCAGTCCCCTGCTGCCCTGATGGCCAAAGACCGAGCGGGTCAGGGGGATCCTCCCCCCCCCCCTTAGTGGGTAAAATGAGGCACCTGGACGGATCGGAAACTGGCCCCCGTGGGGCCTGGCCTTGCTGTGGGGGGAGGAAGACACGGCTCTAGGGCTGTCCGGCAGCCAGCAACATGGGCCTTCAGTGCAGCGCAGGGATCTGCAATGGGCACACGTCCTGGGGGGAGCTTGGGGCTAAGGTGGGCCGGAAACACTTCTCCAGGGCAAACTCCTGTGCGAGCCAAAGTCTCCTGCCGGAAGGGAGTCGCCCTCTTAGAAAACGTTCTCTATGGGCACGTGCCTTGTACGGTGGCACCTTGCAGCCCCAGTCCCGGGCTGGCCCCCGCTGTGCTGGGAGCTGTATGCACCCCACCAGAAGGTCCCTGCCCCCAAGAGATGACAGGCTCCCTTAGGGTGGGGGGGCAGAATTGAGCAGGATCCAGAGACCTAGGTCCCTGCGTGGCTGCCATGTGGCTTAACAGCAAAGCGAGCCCAAGTGGGCATGGGGACAGGGCAGCGAAGAGCTGGAGGAGCCAGTGGCCGCACCGGCAGGCTGTGTTATGGGCCCGGGCGCTTGGGGTCAGGCTTGGAGCAGGCTGAGGAGGGGTGTCAGCCCCCCACTGGTGGAGTAGGGGCTGTGGGGAGGCTGGGAGCTGCACTTGGAGGCTGTGGGGCTCCTGGAGAGGCGTGGCCCGGAGGCCCTGCAGGGGAAGAGATTCAGGAGGGCGAGAGCGTGGAAAGGAGGTTCTGGAGTTTCCTCTCAGGAGCAGAGGCCTGGCCCCGCTCAAGAGTCCAGGCAGGCAGCCCTGGGGGGTGGGGAGGAACCGGGGCCGGGGCCGGAGCGGCTGACGTTCTGCTCCCTTTTGGTTGGGGTTCTGCAGGAGGGCGTCTGGGGCCCTGCTGCTGAGAGGACGCTGCAGGCCGGATGCCCATCAGTGTGTTGGTCTGCGTTTCGCTTGAGCCCCGGACCCAGAAGGGTGCAGCGCCGTGGGAGGGGGCCGGAGGGGCCTGAGCAGCTGTCGGGGGGCCGAGGGGGACCGCGCTGCAATGCCGCAGCCAGCCACAAGGCGGCACGTGGCCTGCGTGCAATGGACTCAGGTGTGAGGCCACGCTGGCAGAAGCAGCCCCCAGGGGACGTGTGGGTGGGTTTTGCTCAGGAAGCTCGTGGCCCCGTATGTCAGTGAGTCTCACCAGGCTCAAGGAGCGTTTGTGCTTTTAAAGCTACCGGCCCGGCTGCCCCCTGAGGCTTTTCAGCACTCCTGTGTTGTAAGGCGCTGGAGCACGTCAAAGGGCATTCCTCGGGGGGGTGTCCTGCCTCCCACCCCGGAGCTGCCCGCGCTCCCTGCACAACGGCCCCAGCGCTGAAGAGTGCTCCGCAAAGGCCACAGAACCAGCGAAAAGCCTCGAAACGGGGGGTCTGTGCAGCGGCCGCGCCGCCAGCCTGGCCCCGGGTCGCAGGACAGCTGCTGCCGCGGCCTGGTGCTGCCTTTCCTCGGCAGGGCTAGTGAGGGCTCCGAAGAGCTGGGGAGTGAGGGAAGGGCTGGAAAACGCCTTGTGCTGAAGGCTCCCGGAGCCGAGGGTGACTGGGGCTGCCTCCGAGTACCTGCGCGGGGCACAGATTTGGTAACAGGCCCCTGGCACTGAGCAGACCGAGGTCTAAGAAGGTTCCGGGCCGGCAAGTGCAGCCCGACGAGCTCAGACTAGAGAGAAGAGGCACGTTTGCCACAGGAGAGGTCATGCCAAGGGCTGGGGCGGCTTCCCCGCCAGGGGACACTGGAACAGTAAGTCCGGCTGTCTGCAACAGGCAGCCTCCGGTTCACACAGGGGCATCCGGGCAGCCCCGTGTCTTGCCGACGTCAGGTTGATGATCACGGTGCTCCCTTCTGGCCTCGGAACTGAGATCCCCAAGAACAATCCGTGACGACACACGTCTCCCTTCGGGGAGTGCACCGCGGTGCGCGGCTGGGGAGAGGTGCTTGGTTGTGTTGGTTTCCTGTTGTTGGCAATGGGGAGCGCAGGGGGTGTTGGTGCTGGGTGGGTCTCACTGTGAAATGCTTCTAACCGCAGTTCAGCGAGGTGTCATTCTGCACGGTGTCAGGCTTGCGCTTCGGACACTCCCTGGCTTCCTTCCAGAGGTGTTAGCGATGTGCAAGGCAGCGGCCTGTTCCCGGAGGCGAGCGCGTGACCCCCGGCTCCTGAGCAGAGCCCACTGAGTCGGGGCCGTTCGGCTGGCAGGAAGGTGTGGGAGTTTGCAGCTGGCTTTGTGACCTGGGGAGAAGGGGAGGGGCAGAGGGTGGGGACGGTGACCTGGGGAGGGAGGGGTTGGGGGGAGAGGGGGGACGGGCTGAAGTGCCAGAGGCAGGCTCTGGTCGACAGGTGCTTACCTAGGTGGCCTCCTGCCTGCCGCGGGTTGCTCCCTGCAGCTCTCTGCTCTGAGGGCTGGGGAGAGGGGGAGGCTTCACACGCTCTCCCGCCCCCAGCAAAATCTCTCCGCTCCCATTGGCTGGTTTCTGCAAAGCCTCCCAGGGCAGGGAGCAGAGAGCCCCAGGGAGCAGCCAGCTGCTTCAAGCAGGGGGCTGCTCTGTGATTGAGGGTCCCAGCAAAAAATACCTATCCAAGTGGAACTGGACAGGGACACTAGGGCAGCAGAATACAGACCTGAAATGCTGCCTGGCTGCTGGCTGTGCAGCCTCCCCCACCCCTGTCCCAATGCCCGGTGTAATTGACACCAGGATGGCCCCAGCGCCTGTCTGCACAGTGTATGTGTGGGGCGATGGTTGGAAAAGAGTGGGTTTGTTGCTGTCATTCAGCTAATAGTTTCTGATTGTCTGGGAAGGGCTCTTCCAGTAAGCCACTGAGTAAGGACCTAAGTCCTCGGCTCTGCCTCGCTCTGGGCTAGCCTACGCTGGATTAGACCTGCTGCCGCCGCACTGGCGAGGATGGTCGGTGCCAATGGGAGAGGGCGCTCCCCTTGGCATAGTAAATCCACCTGTGGGAGCAGCGGCGAGAGACGCCCCCTCCGGCGCTTCAGTCGGTGTCACCTACATCACTGGGGGGGGGCTTGTCAAACTAGGTCTGCAGGTGCTCAGGGGAGCCCTTTCTTCTTATGCAAGCCGGCTCTGTATGAAAGCGCCTGAGAGCGAGCCAGGGAGCTGGCTCTTCTGGCGTCGCCGCTCGGTGAGAGACAGACCCCGTTGGTGACGGGGGTGCGGATGTGTACAAGCAAGTGGCTGATTCCTGCTGGTCCTGGTGCTGGGATGCCCAGGGGTGGAACCCCGGAGACCCGGCCGGCCTTGCGGAGGGCGACAGGCCTGGAGTACGCTAATAATAGCAACCCACGGACGCCGCGGCCAGAGGGGACAGCGTGTTGATCTAGTCGGCCCTTGGTAGCAGCCGGCGCCGTCCCTGACTGAGTTCCGAGAGCAGAGCTTTGTGAAGAGCATCCAGACGTGACCCGCCAATGGCCAGTGATGGAGACCCCACCGCATTGTTCCGAAGGTCGGTGACACTTACGGGGCGGGCGGTTGGATTTTTATCCACAGGAATGCGCAGGCCTCTGTCAGCCTCCTGACTCCCCGACGACCCGGCCTGGGGCCGCTGGGTTGGGCAGCAGGGATCCGAGGCAGGGAGAGGCGCTGTCTTCCCAAGCTGCCTCACCTGGCCCAGCCCAGGCCCCATGGGCGTCCCCCAGACCCCCCACCAGTCTGCTGTCGTGGGGCCAGAAGCTGGAGCAGGCTGGCTGGGGGCTGTGCTGGGGCTGGCGGTTCAGCTGAGGGGGGTTGGTCCGGGGGGCAGGCGGCGTGGCCCCAGCCTTCCCAGGCTGTGCTCGCTGCCTGGCTCTCCAGAGTCTGGGGCAGCCTAGAGCCACAGGGGTGAGGGCCAGCGGCCAGTGGGGGGGCCGGGCAGGGGCCAGTGGCCAGGTGGGGGGCCAGGCAGGGGCCAGCAGTGCCCACTGTGGGGGCTGGACTCTGGTGGGCATGGAAGGGGCAAGGCTCGGGAGAGCTTTCCTTCCGAAGCCACGGGGTCACCGTGGCTGGTGGCCTGTCCTGGGAGCCAGCGGGGTGAGGCGTAGCAGGGCCCGGGCCTGGCAGAGCAGCTGAGCGCCAGCCCATCGCACAAACAGGAAGGCCAGCTCTGAGGTTAGCAGAGGAAGGCTGATTCACCCCCGGTGCTGTCTGCAGGCAGCAGCCTGGCCCAGGCGTGGGGGGATGCCCCGCCCTGAGGTGAAGAGGAGACGCTGGTGTTGCTAGGGAGAGGCCGCCCTGGGCTGGTAAAATGCTGTAACGTGCTCTCTCAGCAGGGCTGGGCTTGCCACAAACCGACCCATGGCCAGTGTGTTTCAGGGCCACGGCTCTCGCCCGCTCTGGGCCTGCCACGGCAGTGCACGGCCACGCCTCCGGGGGACCCAGCCGCCTGTGGGCGGCTTTCAGAATCGACCCCCTTGGCAGGGGCTTCGGCATCCAGACTGGCGCAGCTCCGCCCAGGGCTCCGCGGCTCAAGCTGG
>JANRFK010000975.1:1591734-1602239 GCA_030068395.1 Apalone spinifera | reverse complement strand
CGGAGCCGGGGCGGCTGGTGCCTCTGATTCTCCTCCGGGGCCTGCCCCACCCCGGCGGGGCCCTGCGGGGCCCTGGAGGCCGAGTGCGGGGCCCCCGGGAGCGCCCGGCCCCGGCCTGCCTCGGACACCCTGGGCGAGCAGCCACAGTTGGCCCGAGCCTGGGTGGCGGGGTCCCCGGGCAGGGGCATCGCAGGCTGGCGCCGCCCGGGCCGTGGGTCCCTGTCGCCCGGCTCTACAGCTTAGTCCTCTCCGCCCAGCCTGCCCCCGCTCCCTGCGGGCCTCCCAGCTCCGCCTGCCTGTGTGTGATCCCTGGGGACCGGCTGTTCCCGCAGTGCTGGCCCGGGCTGCAAATAGGCTTCCAAGCCCGATGTGGGTCAGCGCAGCCGGATCGGCCCCCGGGGAGCGCTTGCTGCTTGTGGGGCTCAGCAGGCAGGTGGACCCCAGTGCTGGGGGGCAGGGGGTGAGTCCCGGGGCTCAGGCTCCACGCAGGGCCGAGAAGAGCCCCTGGAGCCGGCCTTAACGCGAAGGATGCGCAGGGCTCCGTGGAGTCGGCGGGAAGGCGATGGGTGGCTGGGTTGGCCGGCGTGTGGCTACGGGGGAGCCAGCATCTGACACTGGCTGCTTGGCCCTGCCAGGGACGGGGCGACGCCAGCGAGTCGGGCGCAGACTGGAAAGGAGATGGAGGCTCTGAATGAGGAGGGCCGGGGGGCTGACAGCATCTGTGGGGTCCTGGGCAAGGCCGGGGGCTCCATGCCCCCCAAAGGGCCGGGGGTCAGATGGAAGGCTGAGAGCATGGAGCTGCCCCCCCCCCCCCCCCCCGTGGTGCTCCAGCAGTGATTGAAAGGCCCAGGACTCTGGCTGTGGTGGTGGGGGACTGTGGGCCCCGGAGCCCTAACTGCCCCCGTCTGCGGGCCTGGTGCGAGCCAGTGGGTAATCACTCTCTGTGCCGAGGGTGGTGGTGGGTTCGCCATCGCTGACGACTTTCAAATGGAGCTGGTTCGAAAAGCCGCCCGTCTGCCCTGGGAAGGGTGGGGGCAGCGGTCAGCCGGCTCGCCCTCTCCGCCCTCGCCGCCGTGCCTTCTGGCCTGGGGATCTGGGACTCTCCACCGAGCTTTAATTACATTTAACTCCTCCCCCCCCCCCCCCCCGGGTTAATTCACCGTGGGGAAGCTGGGCTGCCGGGTGGGTTTCGTGGGCTGCACAGAGGGCAGGCTGCTGTGGGCACTGATTTAAAGAACATTATGCGCATAGTAAGGGTGCAGAGGGCGCCTGCAGGTGCCGAAGCAGAGCAAGTTCCCTCCTTGGTTATTTGGCTACAGTCCGGGGGCTCGTTGAGTGATGGGTGAGTGGAGCAGGTTGGGGGAAATAGCCCTCCTGGGCCGGGGCTGGCAGCCCTCTCCCTGGCCCCGCTGGGAAGTAGTGGCCAAGCGTTGGGAAGGGGCAGAGCTTTGCGGGCAGGGCGAGAGCCGGGCAGGTGATGGTCTGATTGGCAGCTGACAAGCAGCAGCCTTGGAGATGTGTGCCTGGCACTTTTCCTCCTCCCCCGTGTAAGACAGGCCTGACCCTGCAGCCCTTGGCACCTCAGCAGCCTTAGCCCCAGTGAAGGGGGAACCCCTGTGGGTGAGAGCCTGTGGTACGTGGGGCGCCTGTGTCTGGGAGGCGCTCGCGAAGGGGAAAGGCCGGGCTAGGCAGAGCAGAAGTCTCCCTCTCTCCCCTGCTCAGCACGCTCCCGGCCCGCTGGGTCTATCCGGCGGGAGCAGCATTCAGAGCTGAGTCATCCTGTTGCATGAGGAAGCAGTGAGCAGGGCTGGCCCGTCCTGCCATCGAGCCGAGCCACCCGCTGGTGTGTCCTGCCCCTCGGGCGGGTGCCGCGGGCGAGGGCTTTGGAGGACAAAGGATGCTCCGAAATTCCTGGGGGAGTTTGGCTTTTTTGGGTCTGACGCGTGCTTGCGGCGCGCGCCAGGCCCGAGCGGGGCGCGCCAGGCCCGAGGCTGCTGGGACGTGTCTTCGCTGAGCTGCCGTTCTCCCGGCAACGCCGCCCTGCGTGTTGGATCAGGGTTGGGGGGGAGCTGGCGGCTGTGAGACCTCAGCAGCCCCGGCTGGACGTGGTTTCCCTCTCGTCCTGGGCATGCGCTTGAGTGGGTCTCAGCACCCCACCCCCACCTCCCCTTGCAAACTGTACCTCGCCACCGGCCCCCCAGCAGGGTGGGTGGGTAAATGCTGTGCACCCCCTCGGGAGCGTGAGCAGGCTGCCTGTTGCGGGGCCGGGGGCTCAGGTGCCGAAGGAGGGCCAGGCAGCTGTCCAGGTGCGCTGTGCTGGCAGGATGTGCTGTGGGGCAGACCAGGGGGCTCATGTGGAGCTAGGGCCTGTGCCTCTCTGCTGGGCAGTGCCCCACTCCCCGGTACAGGCGTGGGCCCGAGGAGCAGGAGATCTTCGGGGCAGAAGCGGGAGAGGTCAGGCATAGGGCTGGCAGGGCCTGACCTCTCCCGCTTCTGCCCCGAAGATCGTGAGAGCTGGCACAGGCAGCAGCCTGGCACGTGCCGCCCAGGCCATGCGGGGGCCAGCAGAGCGTGCGGCGCAGCAACCACCTGACGGTGCGGCGAGAGCTGCGGCTCTCCTTCGCGGCAGCAGCGGTGTGGGGGGCGCCCTGCCTGTGCGGCCCGGCCCGCTGGCCCTGGGCACCCCTCTGCCCTGCCCGGGGCATCGCTGTCCGTGTGTCCCAGGCTCCTTCCCTTGGGGACCTGGCCACGCTTCCCCTGAGCTGGTCGTTCACCTGGCGGTTGGGCTGGGGCGGAGGCTCAGATGCCAAGGCCGAACAGACCAGGCTGGTGACTCAGCCCTTCCCTAAATAGCCAGCAGTTCTGCCAGCAGAGACCTGAGCTGGGTTTGGTCTCCCGGCCGGGCCCTGCTATGGGCCACGGGGCTGCCGGGAAGTGGGCGGCCGGCTGTGTCTGCTCTTTCCAGCGGTGGTGTCTGTGTGGTCTGCAGTGATCTGCCCCGGAGTGGTGGTAGGGCCCGGGGGTGGCAGCGCTGTGCAGCTGCTGCTCAGCTCTGACCTGTGCCGAGAACACCTGTTCCCGCGCTCTCCTGGCGCTCGGTTGCTCTGCGGCCCCGGGAGAGCTGGCTGCCCTGCAGCGTGCCTGCCAGGCCGCAGTAACACCCTTGGGTGCGTCTGCCACCTACCGGGGGGGAGAGGGCACCAGAAGAGCTGTGCGAGGTGGGTGGGGTGTTGGCTGGGCCATGAGCAGTGTGGGCAGAATGGGCGGTACCCCTGCCTTCCGCCAACCCTCCCAGAGTGGTGGACAGGAGGCGCTTTCACCTGCAGAGGCGCCAAATGTGGCGGGAGAAGGAGACACTGGCCTGAGAGTCCTGAGAGCAGGGCTGTATTCCAGGCTCTGCCACTGACTTTCCTGGTGACCTTGGGCTAGTCACTTCCCTGTTGTGCACCTCAGTTTCCCTTCCCCACTCTACCTTCTGTATCTGGATCGTAAGCTGCTTTGGACAGGGGCTGCCTCTTGCATTTGGGTACAACACCTGGCCCTGTGGAGCCCGGAGCTCAGTTGGGCCTAAATGTTGTCATAGGAGTTCTCAGCGGTGAGGAAATGCTATCGTCAAAACGGAGCATGTAAAGCAGGGCATTTGGCGGAGCGCTTTCGCGTCATTCTGGCCCTGTGGAGGTAGCAATGTATGGCGAGGGTACCCCCCTGCTTCACTCTCCCCGGGTGGCCCCAGGCTCCCAGGGCTCAGGGATTTGAGGATTTGGAGCCTCAGATTAGTTTGCATTTGATTTGTTTTTCAACAAGCACGTCCATATTTTCGTCTTCCTCGTTGAATCACCGCAGGGCAGAGTTAAGGCTGTCGGGTGCCTTTGCTGTTCATGTCTTACCTGGAAAGCCCAACGTGAGAAGGGTAACCTCAGCGCTGATCTGCCTGGCCTGGGGACGGTGCCACGCGCCAGGCGAGCCGCTCTGGTCTGGGGTGGAAATGTGTTTGGGGACGATGTGCTGGGCTTTTCCCGCACAACAGAGGGAATCGCGGCAGAGCTCCCGTGTGGCAGCTAGTTGCGGCGTGAGGCCATCGGAGGAACCTGCGCAGCTCGTGTGGCAGGGGTAAATAGTCCCGACAAACTGATGGCTTTTTAACTCTTCCCAGGTGCGGGGGGGGCACTTCCATTTCCACCCCCTGCTCAGTGCAGGACCGGGCCTTTGGGCCACAGCCAGTCCTGTTCCTCCTGCTGCTCGTGCCAGGACGGCTGGCGTGGGGGGGAAGAGCTGGGGAAGGGCAGGCGGGGGAGGCCTTGGTTTGGCACAACCACCCCAATGGCCTGTGCTTTGTGAACCTGTGGAAATGGTCCCACGTCCGTACCAGAGCCGGTCTGAGCTGTGTGCCGGTCGGGGCTCCAGCTGGGAACGTCCCATGACTCGCCCTGTGCTGCTGCTGGAGGCTCTGGAGCCGGGACCCGCTCCTAAGGGGGCTCTGGAAGGTCTGGCTTGTCTCTAGCGCTTGGCTCTGCGAGTCCCTGGTGCTCTCAGACCCGTGGCAGCTCAACGTGCCGTCCCGTGGGGGGGAATCGGGGTGTCACCGAACACCTGCTCTGGCCAAACCAGGCTCACTTTTCTGCCTGGCTGAGTCAGTGCGGGTTCCTGGGATGCCCCTTACCTACCATCCAGCCTGCGCTGGGAGCCGGGCAGCCTGCACCTGCTGCGGGTGGGCATGCTGCTTGCTTAGAGAGAGGCCCCGGGGGCCGCCGGAAGCAGCCTCACCTTTGTGTGTGTGGCTCTGGTTGCAGAGCAACGGGAGGGTGGGGAGACGGCACGAGGCTGGCTCGGCGCTCCCAGGCTGAGAACAGCCCCAGGGCTGGCCGGTGGCAGCGGGGCTCCGCTCCCCGAGAGCGGGCCGGTTTCAGCTGCGGGGGCTGCCCCAGGCGACTGCCCCGGCCGCTGCGGCCTGGCTGGGGTTGTGAGCGCTGAGCTCGAGCAGGGTGAACGTGGGCCCAGCCTCGCTGGGAAGCAGCTTCCCACCCACCAGTTGGCGCCGGGAGGGTGTGAGCAGCTGCTCTGCAATGCCTGCCCCCGGGTGGCCCCCCCCATTGGAGTCAGGCGGGAGGCCGGGCAAAGGTGCTTGCGGCGAAGCAAACGTAGGCGCCTAATGCCCAAAGGCAGGGAGCCCTGCCTTGCAGCCGGCTTCCTCGGACTCACGGGTGGTTGGCACCTTTGCAAATCAGGGAGCTTCTCTGGGTCCCAGGTAGAGGTGCCCCGGTCTGGTTCTCATGGGCTCCGCCTGTAATACTGGGGTAGCGGCTGTTTCCTGGGGCCTTTGCGTCACTGACGAGACTGATTTCCCTGGGGAAGGCCCCAGACGCTCGGGTGCCAGGCGACCTATCCACCTCCGGGCTGTGCGGCTGGCAGGTACCCAGGGACACCCTGCGGGTGTGGGGTGGAGTGTTGGCTCCCTGCAGGGCTGGCGCTGCCCGAGTGCTCAGCGGCACCGGAGGTTCGGCAGGACCTGCGGCGGCAGAGCTGGGCTGCGGCGGGAGGAGGGCTGGACACGGCAGGGTGCCGACGGCTGTCGGTTTTGCTGCTCGGCCGGAGACGCGCCCGCGCCCTCAAATGCCCTGTTCCCAGTGGCAAATGTGTCCTAGTAAAGGACCCCTTGGAAACTGCATTTCCCTCTCATGGGTGCAGGGGGCTGCTGAGAGGCTGGAAGCAGGGCACGGATGTTGCCAGGTTGAGTTGGTATCAGAGGGAGGGAGGGTCGGCCGGGTTCCCCACTGGGGCCTGCCTCTGGGCACCGCGGTCGTGGGCCAGGGTTTCCAGTCTGGCTGAGTGCACTGAGCACCTGAAAAACGGGTCCTGAGCAATCCCCAAAGCGCCCGTGGCCGAGGCTGTGGAGCAGCCAGCGAGGCTGTGGAGCAGCCAGCATGTCTGCGGAGCCGGAGGTCTCTGTCGGCCCTTCTGAGCATCCCAGGAGCAGAACGCCCTGCACATGAGCCGTCCGTGGGGCCCATTTGGAGACAGCTCGCCCAGGGATGGGACCCTCCGAAGGGGAGTCCTTTTCTGAACACTTCGCTGTGCTGCAAGGTCACAAGACTTGGCCACTAGTAACAAAGGGGACTTGCCTCTGCCAAGTGGGGACATTTTTCTGTAATATGCTTGAGTCCTGGGTTTTGCCTCAGTTTCCCCTACATGCTGCATCATTACCTTGGGAGTGGGCAGGGGACTGTCCGCTCTCCAGGCAGGCGGAGCCAGGGAGCAGCTGAGAAGACTGTGGCAAGGACATTGGGTTCTGAGCTGCTAGGTGCCAGAGGGAGATGGACTGGCCTGCCTCTGCCAAGGGGAGCTGAACAGCGATTTCCCCCAGCTGGAGAGCGAAGCACCAAAGGGTTTGGTGCAGTGTTCCCTCTAATTTTTTCCATCCATGTGCAGGATAAACTTTATGTGCACCAAAGCATGTGTGGATGTGCACCACCAGCAGAAACCCATGCTGTCGACTGTGGCGCTCTGCTAATCAGCAGGGTGGCATTTGAATTTGTCCTGGGTGGCTGCCCAAGCGCTCGGCTTAGAGGGACCCCTGGTTATGGAGGGTCGGGGCTGGCTGCTGGAAGGGACGAGGCTGGAGCCTGACCCTGGAGATGAGCCAGAACTTGAACCAAGGGGTTTGCCACTGCGTGGCTGTGCTCAAGCTACCAGGATGGATGGGCTGTAACCTGAGTGTGGACTTGCCTAGGGGATTCCCAGCGAACCCAACTGCTCCGCCAGCGCCGCGAGCGGGTCACAGCAAGCGCGGGGCGAGGTACGTTAGTCCCCAGCGGGGGCTCACCGACCAGCGTTCCCGGCGGCTCAGTCTGAGGAGGCAGTGAAGCCGCACGGCTCGCCCCAGAGGGAGGATGAGACCCCGAGAAGGGCCCTAGCACTGACCAGTCTGTTCAGAAAGTGCATCCCTGGAGCTGGGACCCTGCAGTGCACAAGTTCCCCCCTTCCCCTCCCAAATCCCTGAGCAGTGCAGGGGGTGTTCAGCATCTTGTCTCCACCCCCTCTGGTGTGAGCGCTCCCTGCTGGCTGACAGGCATGCAGGCAGGTGTGGGGACGACACAGCCTGCCACTGCTGGGTTACTAGGATCAGAGCAGCCTGCCCCCGCATACCGGGACTGGTCCCCATGATCCCCCTGTGGCCGGCAGGGCAGTGGCGCCTGGAGGTGGTCAGAATGTTTTTCATGGAACAATTTTCTGTCGTCCTTGGCAGCTCTGACGAAGCCCATGGCAACGTGTCCATTTAGGTCAGAACCTGCCATAGGAAAATGCCCCAGTGACTCTTCCATCAGGTAAAAATGTGTGTCTGGTAAATCCAGCCTGGCTGTTCTCATTCTTGCAAAGGCTTTGCCGCTGCGTAGCCAGACTGAGTGCGATTTCATTTGGATCCTGACCAAGCATGGGATGGCTTGGAATTCTCGAGCCACAGGAAACGTGGCACCTTTGGCTTTTGCTTCCAAGCTGAATGAAAGCGACTGTCAGGGTGTCAGACTTTCCCGGGGATTGGAACTCGGTTTCCCAACGGCAAGCCGGGGAGAGAGCCCTCCGCTGTGGTCGCTTAGGCTAGAGGCGGCAGGAGGTGAAGCTGGTGGGAGCCGCCTGTGTCGCTGGAGTGTTGGCTTTGCTCCCTGCAGCCGCAAACTGGGTGTTTCATTCTGCTTTGCTAGAACCAAGCTCAACACCTGTTCCTGGGGACCCAGCTGTGCCACTGCCTAACTGTGGGACCCTTGGGCATGTCTCAGGAAGTCTCCGTGCCTCAGTGTCCCCTCCCAACTTTTGTCTAGGGGCAGGGACTGTGTCTCGTTCTCTATACAGCATCCAACACCATCAGGCTGCTTGGTGTGAAGCTGAGCTCTGGGGCTGCAGGATTGTGGCTCCAGAGTGGCAGGACTGGGCCTAAAAGCAGGTTCCGCTGCCTGTAGCTTTGTAGTGACGTGGGCACGGCCTGTAACCCAGCTCATCCCCCCTGAGCTGTCGGCGTGGGGCCAGCTGCGGCAGAGACGCCCCGGAGAGCGGAGGTGTCTCCTGCGCACGCAGTGGATACGTTTGAGCTGCGAGCGGCTTGGTAATTCCTTTCCAACAAGGTTCGGGGGGAGGGAACGGCAGCCCTCGCTGACGCCAGCCAGCAGCTGCTCCCACTCGGCCGGCGTAGGCCATGGGCTCCGGGAAGTCATGGAGCGCCTGGAACAAGGCTGGGCGTTCCAGCATCCCACCTGGGTCCCTTCCCCTTTCTCGAGCAGGGGCAGGCTGATCCTTCGTTAGCGCTAACGTCGCCCTCGACTAGCTCAAAGCTCCCCCTCCAGCTACTGCACGGTAGTCTGGCCACTAAACCTACCAGTGAGCCCAGCCACTGGCTGGCTTCCCACGCTTGGTAGCCATTTGGGGTTGACCCTGGGCCGGAGTGGCTCGAACTCTTGGGCGCCCTTGGTGTGAGGTCACACTACCATGTGACATGTGTGCTGACCTGGCATAGGCCCTGCGAGGAAGAGGGTGGGATGGGGAAACTGAGGCCCGGTGTGGGAGCAGCTTTCTTCAGGCCACAGTGAGGGGCGGGTCTGCTTGGCCCCGCCCTTCCACAGTGCTGAGGGTGATGGCAGCGCCCCCGGGGCAGGGCAGGGTGTGGTTCCACCCCCGGTGGCATAGCTGGGGAGAATTGACAGGGATTGACACACCTGCACTGCTCTCCTGGTGGTGGGGTGGCGCAAGATTCCTCCTCCCTGGGGCTGGTGGCTTTGCCGTGGGTCTGCCTTCACTCCCCACCCTGCTTATGACGATGCTCTTGTTGTTGGCTGCCTGGCTGGGCAAGGAGGTTGCTCTGCTGGGATGGGTCCCAGCTGTCGGGGAAATGGCCCTAGGGTGCTGCAGGGGTCGGTCTGAGGTCTCCATTCCTGCTCCGGTGCCAGCGGGTTCAGATTTAAGGGGAAATGCTCCTTTCCGGGTGGAGGAGAAGCCCTGGGGCCTCCCGATCCTTAGCAAGGACACAAGGATCTCCTCCTCCTTCCCTCCAATCCAGCCCCTGTGATCTCTCTTCCTCTCCCCCTCCACCCTCGCCATGGCAGACCAGGTGGGAGTCCCTCTGGCACTGTCCCCGTCCCGCCCACTGGGGGAGCTGTGTGTGGGCTCCTAGCTGAGTGCTGGAACAGGGCCAGGTCGTGCCGGTTGGGCCACATCCCCAGGGCACTGCTGGGTTTGGCTAGAGCCAGGAGGTGGGGTAGGGCATGCATTTTCTCCTGCAGAGAGACAGCCCAGACAGTCCCTGTCCCATGGAGCGGGGATCATCGGTCTCGGTCAGTAAATAGGGATTTTGACAGCGTGACTATCTCCATCCTGAGATGGCATCTGAGGCACAGCTAGGACAAGGGATTTGGTCAAGGCCAGCCGGCAAGTCAGTGGCAGAGGCTGGGAATGGCACCTGGGCGTCTTGCGCTATACAGAAGGCCTCTGGTCCGCAAGGGAATGAGTCCCACTCATCACAGCTCCCAAGAAGCTGCAAGGCCACTCCTTCCCTTCCCCATGCCAGTCTCCTCTTCCCCTTCCTTCTTGTGTTGCTCTCCCCCACCCCCTTGGGGGAATCTCTTTCCTGTGGGCCCGGCTGGGTCCTGGGACTTGGGTGGGCATCTCCCTGGAGGGCTGTAAAAGGGCCCTTTATGGGCCTGCTTACCAGTTAACTGGAGCTGTCCCCACCTCCCTGCGGCACGGGGGGGCCAGGTTGGAAGAGGCCCCTGCACCCCAGCTGGTTAACGGGTCAAATGATTGCAGTTAAACTGCCTGACTCTTCCTGCATGATTGCCCCCCACCTTCCCTCTGCTGTGTCCGCCCTCCCTCCACTGCCCTGCCCGGGGCAGCACTTCCAGCTTAGCAGGTGCCTGGAGCTGGGCGGGAGGCAGACAAGCCCTGGGAGAAGGCAGCAGGGGTGTGGGCAGAGCAGCTGGCGGCGAGGAGGGGAGTTGGATGGCTTGGGGTGGGTAGGGAAAGTGTGTCGCCATCACTTGTCTGTGCCGTACAGCCGCCGGGCGGGGGTGGGGGGACAACAGAATGTGCCAGCCCCTGCTCACAGCATGAGCCTGGGGCTTTATTTCAGCAGCAAAGGGGACTTAAGGCCTTGTCCTCTTCCATGCTGTGCCAGCCCTGGACGTCTGCCTGCTGGGGGGTAGCTGCTTCTGCCCAGCGGGAGTTAAAAGTCCCGCGCAGAGCCCCTGTGCTGGCGGGGGGCTTGGGGCAGAAAGGGGGAACTGCTGTGTTCCCGAGCCTCGTCCCCCGGGGCATTGTCTCACCTGCTCCCCCTCCCAGGCCAGGGCAAGTCAGTGAGGGATGCCGGCTGGGCATTTGCTGATTTGCTGGGCTGCGCGTAGATGCGGCGGGCGGTGCGTTTCTTTGACGTGCCGTTGCTGCAGCCCTGCATGTGTGTGTGGCTTTCCGCCTGGCGGGGGTAGGGACTGTCCTGCTCTGTCTGCACAGTGCCTGGCGGGGGGGGG
>JANRFK010000975.1:1454353-1484118 GCA_030068395.1 Apalone spinifera | reverse complement strand
TTCCTATGCTGCCATTATACACGAATGCCCCATTTTCGAGCGTTTGCTCTCAAAGCAGCATGGACTTTCTGTTTCTTGGAACCCGAAGCTACGTAGAGTAGATGTTAAGGCAACAGCCAAATTTTGATGCGAACTCACAAGAAATGTAGGATTAGGGCAGAAATGTATCCCCCCGGGGTGGTGAGGAGAGTCGATATGGCCTTTTGTCAGCAGCTTTGCAAACAGACTCCTCACAAGGCTAAAACTGCAGTGGCAATACGTCCGCGTTGCACCAAATTCTTCCTGGCACCCCTGAACAGTCATACGTGGGATAGATTTACAGGGGTTTTCAAAGCTGGGCTGCGGGCCTGCCTGGGTGAGCCACTGGCAGGCCACAAGGCGCTTTGTTTATCTAAGTGTCCATAGAAGCGGAGCCTTGCAACTCCCAATGAGATTTTCAGCAGTTACACGATTTTTAACATCTCTGTTGTTATCCCCACCCTCTGGGAGGAAAGATGAGGCACAGGAGACAGCTGCTGCCCAGGGTAAGCCAATCTTCGTAGTGCATGCACAATCTGCGCGTGACCAGGATTCATCCCTGGATTTGCTCCGCTGGTTGGATCATTAGCTTCCCCCGCTTGGACTGCGTCCTGATGGGGCGCGCCACATGAACATTGAGCCATGCTGCCTGGCAAGCCAATGGCAGAATGAGAATACAGTTGAAATCCTCTGTTTTAAAGCACAGTGCCCTATCCACTAGACTACACTGCCTCCCCTAATAGAACTGATCTTTTCAGCTTGAACCCAGGACTGGGTCAGAACTGGATTTTCTTTTGGAGGGGGGGCAGTGGAGGTTGGGTGGTATTATTGCCTGGGGAGTCACATGGGCAAAATATGCTGAATGACTTTGGAAGCAATCTGCTGTATAAAAGACCCTCCCCCAGCTCCTGAAGTTCTATGGAAGAAGCAGTTGGGAGCACTCCCAGCAACTCCCTGCAGGGGATAGCATGGAGCCAGAAAAGCATCGACACAGGAAATCTGGATGGGCAGGGGTCCCAGGGGCGGGACATGCAGCCGGAGCAGCCCCAAGGTGTTGTGTCTCTGTTGGCAAAGGCTGAGTCCTGTGGCAGGGGCCCCAGGGTGGGACGTGCAGCCAGAGCCCAGAGGGGTTCTCAGTGAGGTGTTGTGGTTCTGTTGGCAAAGCTGAGGCCTGTGATGTTTTCTGGCTCTTCCGGCCGCCTGGTGGGGCTTCTCCGGGCTCGCTCTGTTTGCTTTGGAGGAGGGCTTGTGAGCTTTCCACCAAGTGACTTTTCTTCCCTCTGTCTCTTCCCCCAGCCCTCCTGGCCTGCTGACTGGCTACTGGGACCAGCCCAGGCAGCTGGTACCTGGTGACTGAGAGGAGGAGGAACAGATTGCTGAAATAAAGCTTTTTTACAATCTGCTGCAGGGTTGGGTCAGTGAGCTGGGACTTGTATTTCCATTGAAAGCCACAGAGGCCCTGATCCTGCACAGAGAACCATGTGGGCCCGCTCCTGTGTCTGGACCATTCTCCAGGCAGGGCAGCAACCAGTTTTCAAAATGGCTACCGAATGTTCCCTCTCAGGTTGGCGGGGCCCCACCTGATGCCAAACCTACATGAGGCTAAATGGGGGAGGAGGGCATATATAATTGAATGCCTCAAATGGAGAGAATGAAGTAAATCCCTAGAGGCAAGCAAGTGATAAGGCAGCAGCCTTCTTCCAGGCCTTGTCTAAACAGGAGTTTCTCTGCTTTCAATTAAATTGCCTTATAAACCAGCATAAAGCCATGTGGGCGCTCTTACACTGGTGTGAAACCAGTCAGATCAGCTTAACTTGCACCTGTACAATTACCAATACCTGCTAAACTGCTACAACCCAGGTTTAACCCCATAGCACCCCACTTGGGTTCAACTTCTGCCTGTAGAAAAAGCCTCAAAATACATGGCATGAGCCAGGTGAATAGCTGTGCTAAGGCCCAGAGCTCTGTGTAGCTCTCTAATAAGGTGAAGAAGGGACGGGAAAGAAAGTCAAGAGTCAGGACCTGATCTGGATCCAGATCAAGTGCTAAGGAGCTGGGCATTAGTCGCTCCACGCCATTCCGCTGACCCTGGCGGCGTTACCCCATTTTCTCCAAACGGTCCCGGCGTCGCCTTCTACTTTGGTTCCAGATGATGGGGGTGGGGAGCGGTGGGGTGATTTTTGGCTTGGGCTAATCTCTGGTTCTGTGGGGTGATGCACCTGTGCACCTGGGGGGTGGGGTGGGAGGCTTTTCTCGTGATGTGAGCCACAAGCTGGGTGCAGAGCCGGGAGCTGCAGGGCTCTGAGCATCAATCCAGCGGCAGGTTCTCCTCCTGAATGGGGAGGGTGACCAGTGGGTGGCATCTGAAAGGGCAGGCAAAGGCCTTCTGTGCAGCCCACAGCGGGAGAGTGATTGGTAACTGATGGACCGACAGGGGCATGATTCTAAAGCCTTCTGTTTCGTGGGGGGCAGAATTCATTTCTTCACCTCTGCCCAGCACTGTTCCGTGAGGCCATGTTCCACGCCGGAGATGGCTGCAGATCCCTGTTCACAGAGCACAGGCATGCTGACAGAGTCAAGGGATCCCTGTACCTGCTCCCTCGGAGCGAGTTACAAACCAGCCCTATCCCCATCCAGAGAGACCCCAACCACCACCCCTCAACCACAGACCCTCTGGTCAGTCACTGCCCAATCCCTGTCCTGCCTGGAAGTGCCCCTCCTACCCTCCTCCCCCTCTGCCCCCAAGCCATCCTGTGCACCCCCCTCAGCTCCTTTCTCTCAGCTGTCCCTGCCTACACCCTGCTGCTCTTTGCCTTCCCAGCCCGATTCCTCCACCCTGACTCCCTGCAGTTCCATGCCTGGCTCTACCCCCAGAGCTCGTCTCCCTCCTTCTCTTATCCTGCCTGGCTCCCCAATCTGCTTTCTCGGCCCCCCCTGCCCTGCTGCGCCGCAGGCCCAGGTGGGGGATCAAAGCAGCAGGGAGCTCCTACACCCCACCCTGCATTGCACTGCAGCTGCAACTGATCTGAGCTCGGGGTTTAAAGTGGCAAGGAGCTCCTGTCCCCCACCCCACAGTGTGCCGCCACCACTGATCTGAGCATGGGATTTAAGGTGCCAGGGAGCTCCAGGACTCCCCCTGCTCTATAGATCTGAGCTGCAGGGTTCCCCGCTGCTGCCACAGTGCGACAGCAGCACTGTGGAAAAGGACTGGATCAGGGCTGCCTCTGCCCTTAATTCCACCAGGCCCCTGTGCAATTGCTCCCCATTGTCCCCACTGCCATCAGTGGACCTGACGGAGCATTTTCACATAACCAGATCTTATTGTTTTGCAATGGGGCCCTTACTGGCCCTGTCCCACAAAACAGAAACACAGCCCCAGCCACAGAGCACATGATGGAAACTGCCCGCCCTCATTCCTTCTGAAAACAGGATGCTGCAGAGGGCGAGACCAGGGCGCCTGCCCACATCCCATCTTCCAGGACAGGAACTTGTGTCTAGAGCAGGACTGAAAAGCGCCCCAACCCCCCAGCCCCTTGGGATCTGTTGTTTGTTTCACGTTTCATTTCTAGTGGATCGCTTGCTGTGACCACTGCCTGTGGGTGACAGGATCAGGGGGTGGAGGGCAGTGGGGAAGGGAAGCATAACTCCAAGGACAGCTCTGCAACTAGGGCTGGGCAAGGTGCAAAGTGCAATGCTTCAGGTTGCAACACCTCATGCCTTGTGACACTTCGTGAGTAGTGTCAATTACTGCAATTCATAAGAAGTTGCTAAATTAAATAAGGGCTTAACTTCATGCAACCCAGGATTCCCCTGAAGAACAATGTCGCATGTGCCAGGTAGCCAAACTCCGTCCTACAACTAGGCTTGGAAAAATTCCATTTTTATCATTAAATATTGACAAATGTCAATTGCACCATCTACCTGCAAACCTATGAAAAAATATTTCTATCAATAATAATCGGAACGTACAGCTAGGCAGAGTGAGAAAAGTGCTTCTAGTTAACTTATTAGAGTTTGATTTAGGGATATTCATTTTGTATAGCATGGTATAATAGGGCTCGAAGGGACCTTGATACGTCATCTCGCCCAGTCTCCTGCACTCATGGCAGGACTAGTATTGACTATTCTAGACCATCCCTGGTAGGTGTTTGTCTAACCTGCTCTTAAAAAGACTCCAGTTGAGGCCTAATCAGTGCAGAGTAGAGTGGAAAAATTATTTCTTGTGCCTTGCTTACAACCAGTGCTTTTTTTGTTAAAAAAAGGTGCCAGTACTCCAGAGGAAAAAGTTGTTGAGCTCTGATTGGAGGTGCTGGTACTGCGTCTGGAGGTGCCGGTACTGCATACCAGGCAGTACCATGACAAAAAAAGCACTGCTTACAACACTCCTACTAATGCATCCCAGAATGGTAACTGCTTTCTTTGCCACAGCGTTACACTGTTGATGCATATTTAGCTTGTGATCCCTATGACTTTCTGCAATACTCCTTCCTAGGTAGTCATTTCCCATTTTGTCACGTGTGCAACTGATTGTTCCTTCCAAAGCAGAGTATTTTGCATTTGTCCTTCTTGAATTTCATCCTACAGTATTTACCTGCAAACTTTATAAGTCTACTCTCTAAGCCGTGGGCTGCACTAGCTCATTTGTCAGCAGAACTTTTGTTGGCTGGGGTGTGAAAAAAACCCCTTATCGACATACATTTCACCAACAAAAGCACTGGTGCATACAGCACAGAATCGACAGGAGAACATCTCCCACCAAAGTACTCCATGCCCATTGAGTGGTGGTAGATAATTATGCCAGTGAGAGAGATCTTGCCTGCTGGCATAGTGCGACCTTACAGCAGCACAGATGCAATGGTACAGCTGTACCCCTGTATGGTCTGTCGGTAGACATGGCCTTATTTCGGAAGTAAGTTCTAGCCTGATGAGGAGGCATAAGAAGAAGGAGGATGCTGCTGGACTGAATGAAAAAGGGGAGCGAGGCAATCCTCACTGGTGGATCTAAAATAATGGGAAAAGTGGTGACAAAACCCTGGAAATCACATTGTCATCATATGACTTAAAGACGAGGATAAATTGGTGCCTTGGGTGAAAGAAAATAAACATGGAAAGAAAACCGATGGATAGCACAACTCACAATGAAACCAGAGGAAGTGCTTCGCCAGGAACCCCTGCCCTGTGATAACTCAGCGCTGGCACCAGTTACTGTCTGTCATGCTTTGCTAGTAACTCCACACATGGAAGAGCACAGTGGCACCCCTCTGCACACGGTAACTGATGACGGGGCAGGGACAAGAAGAGCCACAGAAGAACCATGTATCAATGAAACCGCGGGCGGAGAGGAGCCCAGGACGGGGGTGGCAGGCAGGCAGTGCGGACAGCTCAGCTGTAGCTGCTCAGAGGCCGCAGGGATGCAACCCGACAAGGCATTCTTAGGGCTCAGGCTCCCGCGGAAGCCAGAGCCCCCCAAGCAGACGGGGAGGGAGCATGTCGGGCTGGCGAATGGCCCTGCACGCAGCTGGGTTACACACACAGGGCGTTTCCTGCCTCAGCACCACCCCCGGGCCCCCCCGATCCCAGCCACGGGGTGCCCCCGGCTTAGCGACCGCCCCAGCCTGCTCGCCCAGGTCTGGTGCCTTTCACGCCTCCTGCCCCTGCGGGCGGCCCGCCCGGCCCCGCCCGAGCATGCTCACAGCGGCCGCGGGCAGGGGCCGGCCAGAGCCGGGCATGGCGCCGCCGGAGGAGACCCGGGCGCGGCTGGAGCTGGCGGGCCAGTCCCACCTGCTGCGCTTCTGGCCCCAGCTGGCGCCGGCCGAGCGGGACGCGCTGCTGGCCGCGCTGGCGCTGCTGGAGGCGGGGGAGCTGGGCGCGCACTGCCGGCGGGCGGCCGAGGCCCGCGCTCGGGAGTCGGGGGCCCTGGAGCGCCTGGACGGCCGCATGGAGCCCGTCCCCGCCGAGTTCCTGGGCAGCGTCCGCAGCGAGCCGGCCACGCTGGCACAGTGGGAAGCGGAAGGTGGGTCCCGGGGCGGGTCCTGCTGCCGGGATCGGGGCCCGGCGCCGGGCCGCCAGGCACCCCCAAGGGCCGCTTCGGGTCCCCCGGCCGGTTCCCGCAGGCGCGCCTCCCCGCACTGCCTGGGCTCTGCTCCTGCCGCTGCTGGGGCGGTGCTGCCTGGGATCCGGGCCCCCCGGCCTCGTAGCGCCTGAACCCGCGGGGCTTCTGGACCGGGGGACAGTCACTGACTCCCCCGCCCCTTTTGCGGAGGGGAGGTTGAAATCCCTTCTTAGTTCTAAACAGCGCCTGTAGCCCTGGAGAGGGGCAGACAGCTGGGCTCGTGAGTTTCCTGGGCAAACCCGCTGTGGAATAACAGACTCCCTAGGCTACCGCCTGCAACTTCCTCACCCTCTTGGGAGTCATTGGAACGGGATTGCTAATAACACAGGAAATACCCGATTGCCCGTCTGTAAGTCCAGGGCACGCCCGCTGCTCGAACACTGCTGGGCTACGTCTAGACTGGCATGATTTTCCGAAAATGCTTTTAACGGAAAAGTTTTCCGTTAAAAGCATTTTCGGAAAAGAGCGTCTAGATTGGCACGGACACTTTTCTGCAAAAGCACTTTTTGCGGAAAAGCGTCCGTGGCCAATCTAGACGCGCTTTTGCGCAAAAAAGCCCCGATTGCTATTTTCGCCATCGGGGCTTTTTTGCTAAAAGAAACGTCAGCTGTCTACACTGGCCCTTTTGCACAAAAGTTTTGCGCAAAAGGGACTTTTGCCCGAACGGGAGCAGCATAGTTTTTCCGCAAAAGCACTGACAATCTTACAACAGATTGTCAGTGCTTTTGCGGAAATTGCGGAAAAGCAGATGATTTCAAAAACTGACCAGTCTAGACGCAGCCCTGCAGATCTGGTCTCAGAAAAGAGATTCTGGAATTGGAAAGGCGCAGATCAGGGTACCCGAATTGGGGAATGTGGCTGGGCTGGCATACGGGGGGAGATTAACAAGACTGGGAGTTTTCAGGCTGGAAAAGAGAGCAGGGAGGGAGGCCATAATGAAGGTCTATACAGTCATGACTGCTGTGGAGACAGTAAATGCAAAAATGTTATCTACTCCCCATAACACCAGGCCTAGGGGTCACTGCATGGAATGACTAGGTAGCAGGTTGAAAGCAAACCAAAGGAAGCATTTCTTCACACGGTCAGTCTGTGGAACTCCTTGCCAGAGGATGTTAGAAGGCCAAGACCATAGCAAGGCTCAAAGAAGAGCGAGGGAAGGCCCTGCAGGAGAGCGCTGTCAGCTGTGATTGGCCAGAATGGGCAGGGATGCAAAACCATGCGCTGAGGTGTCTAGTGGCCTTTGTTTGCCAGAAGCTGGGAATGAGGAGTCACTGGAGGATTCCCTGTCCTGTCCATTCCCTCTGGGGCTCCCGACATTGGCCCTGTGGGCAGACAGGACCCTGGGCTGGATGGGTCTTTGGTCTGACCCAGGCTGGCCATTCTTATGTTCTTCCAAAGTCTTGTTCTTCTGGGCCCTCCTCCCTGTGTTAGCTGAGCACGTCCCAGGCATGGAAACAGGCGCTTGCTCTTTCCACTGCCCACGCGACTACACGCAACGTTGTTGTAAGTTAGCGGTGTGGAGCCTTGATGGTGAGAGACGTAAGCTGAGGGGCGTCAGTCCAGAGGGCAGTAGCTCTGCAGTGCTCCGTTTCTCTGGCGGGGTCAGTGCAACAGCCAGACTGGGGCTGTCAAACTCGTCTTTGGGGGCAGAGCTGAACACGTGCGGTCTGGACGGCGATTGTGTTCAGGGCCGTGTGCTAGTCTCGATCCAGCAGCCAAACTCCCACTCACGACAGCAGCAGGTTTGCCCAAAAGCTCGAGGGTGTAACATCGGCTTTTATGTCACAACCAGCCGCTCGGTGGCTCAGTTACAGACTTGTCCGGTGCCTTGTTGCGTGCAGTGGCAACGTGCTTCCCTGTAAAGCCATCGCCGTTTTATTAGGTGTCAGAGCAATGGGAGTTTTCAGCCCCTAGACCAGGAATCGGCAACTTTTGGTTTGTGGGGAGAAGCGGTGTGATCTGGCCTTGGCCCACTCTGCTTCCCCAGTTCATGTCGCTCCACTTCCCACCGCCGTGGGGGGTGCAGGGCATGGTCCCACCTCGTCCCCCAGGACCTCTCCCCTCCCTGGAGTTACAGAGCCAGGAGCTGGGGAAGTGGAGCGGGCTGGGGCCAGGTTGCTTCACTTCCCACCAGTGCCGGTGAGTGCAGGGGAGGGGGGCCTGACCCCTGTTGCTAGTCCCGTGGGGCCCCCCAAGCACAGAGACAAGGGCAGTTGCTCCAAACTGTCTAATGGACAGGACAACTCTGCCACTGGCTGCTAGGCCCCTGACCCCCTCCACAGTGTGGCGGGCACAAGTCCCTTCGTGTCCCCCCATGTGTTGCCCCTTGATGGTCCATGCCCCAACGAGCTGATAGTCTGAGTCCAACAAGAGATGGATACAATGGGGGAGAACAAGGAGACAATATTGGTCAACGGCAGAAGGAATTTGTGAAGGCAAAATGTAAATATTTGGGCTGAAACTGAACCAGCTGCGGGGGCTAAATGTTCTGCTTCGCTGCTTGTAGGTGCTATTTTAGGAGCCTTCTTGCATAGAATGATCCTGCCTAGGTGTGTGACAGGACTGGTCAGTTTTACTGAAGAGTTGGATTAGCCTGTGTTGGGCCCCAGGCACTAGGGGAGCAGGGGTAGCCCTTCGCTTCCTCAGATTCTGTGAACTGGCCGGTTTTGATCTCGGCTCCTGAGTGAAAAGTGATCTGCTTCGCTATGCACCGCTGTTCCCTGAGATACTCTTCTCCCCATGGACCATTCGAAGGGGACCATGCAGCAAGCTGTGTCGCCGTCTGTGCCCATCGGTCGCTCACCCCACAAAGAGGGTGTGTCTAGACTACAAGGTTTTTTCAAATAAAGTGGCCTTTTTTCAAAAAACCTTCCCGTGTCTAGACTGCCGCCGCGTTCTTTCGAAATGAAATCGGAAGAACCCGGCAGTTTTTTCGACAGTGATAAATCTCATTTTATGAGGAATAATGCCTTTTTTCAAAAGTGCTCTTTCAAAAAAATGCGTTCTTGAATGCAAACAGGGCTTTTTCGAAAGAGAGCATCCAGACTGGCTGGGTGCTCTCTTTTGAAAAGGTGGCTTGCTTTTTCGAAAGAAGTGGTTGCAGTCTAAACGCTCTCTTTTGAAAGAGGCTTGTAGTCTAGACGTAGCCAGAGAGTCGTTGCTGCCAGAGGGAAAGAATTAGACGTGCACCGTGAGTCTTCTACGGCACAGCTGATAAATATCTGCCCAGCTGATGTAACTGCCCTGACAGGCTGCACGCAGGAGAGTCTCCTACACTGTTGTCTTATGGCATTTGTTCAGGCATTTCAGGGACACCCCTTCAGTGATGCAAAAACACCTTGCCGACATTTGCAGCCCATCTTAACTTGACCCTGAGGCTCTGAGCCTGACTCCGTTTGAATTTGTTTGCAGGCAAATCAGCCAACTTCTTAAACACAGGAGTGTGAACAGGAGCATCGCAAATGGTAACGCCGAAGGGCAAGGCGCTCTGCTTGCTCAGCATTTGGGGACCGTCCCTTGCACCCTTGTTTGTCTTGCTGTTAGCAAGCCTTATGCTTTGCCTATGGCTCTTCTGGAGAGGACAAGATAAAGGCAGCCTGGGGCCTTTTGCCTTTCTCATCATCTCTGCACCAGCATCGCAAGGCCTTGTCCACACACACCAGTTCTGTTGGTATCGTGAAAGTGGAACACACCTACCCATCCCCCAGCGTGGATGTAGCTGTTCTAGTAGCTAGGTAGTTACACCAGCATACCTGTAGTTCATTCCCATTAAGGAAGGGGGGAAATTATACTGTTGTGAGACATCTTGATATGGGTCTAACTGCATCCACAGCAAGGGCTTGTAGCACTTAATTATTTGGGTTAACTACAGAAATAGTTAAATTGGTACAAAAACTGAGTGTGGGCTGGGCTTGCGAGTCTACCTCCAATTTTTGGGATTGCTCTCCCTTCCCCCACAGACTGTTTTCAGCACTGGCCTCTGTTCATTTTTAAGCCATCACCCCACTCCACATGGCCACACCGAGTTTGTGGGGTTTGCCCGCTGTTGAATCTGGTCAGCTTGCTGCTAGAACTGTGCTCAGCAGAATCCAGTGTGGATTGTCCTAGTGATTTAAGTGGCTCAGCCTCCGGCCAGATGGTCAAAAGCAGGGCAGACACCTCGCAGTGTTGGTGTGTTTTAGAATTAGATTTCACCACCTCAGTGCCAATCACTAAGGTAGTGCTACCAGGCAGTCACAGATAGCTCCCTTAGACTCTGCAGCCTACCTTTCCACCATGACAAATTGGACTTAGTGACACATGGTCACTTACACCAAAAATCACAAATATTCCAGGTAACTCCCCGTCCCAAGAAACCAGCCACTCACCCAGGTAGAGCTGTTTTGTAGATCTCACACCAAAGACAACACTGGCAGCCAATTCTGTGCTAAACTAACTATAGACTTATTAGTTAAGAAAAGGAAATACATGTTGAATGGTTAGAACAGGTAAAATGCCTGTAAGTCCAAATGGTGGCAGGGATGTAATAAACTGCTGATTTCTCAAAGATCTTTTCAGGGTACCCAGATGGTCTCTGCTCTGCATCTGGTCCCCAGCCCTGTAAGAATCTAAGCAGTCCAGAGTTACAGGATTTTCCTCTGAATCCAGACTTATAGCTTCTTCTCATAGAAAACAAGCTGACAGGGCTGCCATCCAAGTGGGCTTTTTCTTTGGTTGGTGGAGAGAGGAGATTTCTGGTCGTCACACACAATGGTCACTTGCCTTCAAATGTGCAGGAATTGGCACTTCTCTGCTAAAGTGCCTCATCTGCATTACACAATCTTCTTTCTCATTTGATGGGTATAGAAATGCAAGTGTTTGTTGTTACAACAGGCTACAGATAAGTGAAATCAATGCACGCAACACCCCATTCGTTTTCATGAAGTTTAAACGCCACATACTGTCTTGTGCGACTAACAACCACTTTAATCTATACTAATACATAAGTGAATTGGCCAGGGGTTTTAGAATGAGCTGGTATCTGGTCTGGCAGCATCATAGCGGCCGCCCAGTATTTCATGAGTTTTGCCTGCGGTTAAAGCTTATCTGCTTCCTGGGGAGTTTGATCTTGCATATCCCTCCAGTCCTCAGAGGGACATAAGAAGCATAAGTAAAATGGGCTCCACTTCTAGAGGCTAGTGGACTAAAAATCCCCAAAGCAGGAGCCTTATTTATACAGCTCCTCTGTCCTTCCCCTTGGCTCTAGCCTTCATTCGGCTGATCTTACCCTTGCCTGCTCTTGTACAGAGCGCACAGCCTGAAAGAGCACCGCTAGCAATCCCTGAGCACACAGCGGGCGGATGGGAGACGTACATGGGAAAGAGAGAGGGCAGACAAGCGGAGAGCAGAATAAGGACTTTACGTTATGAGACCTGAGCATTTATCTGCATTTATGTTGGGCTTTATCTGCATCAGTGGATTCTTATGCACCCCCCTCCACTGAGGTTGGAAACTGCTTTTTACACATTTGTAAACTGAGGCACTTGCCTAATGAGAGTCAAGGGAGGAGAAATAATCACTGGAATAATTGACCTGCGGTTGTGATGGATTCTCTGTCACTGGCAGTTTTTAAACCACGATGGGCTCTTTTCCTAAAAGACAGACTGAAGTCCAAAGAGGAATTAATTCAGCAAAATCCACAGTTTGTATGAGCATAATGGCCCAGCCACCCTTCTAATCTGAGCAGGGATCCCCTGCAGCTCAGCGTGGCCTGGGGGGGAGGCGGGCGGGGAGCGGCTCAGAGAGTGTGACCTTGAAGGAAGAAGCTGAGAGAAGATGAAAGTGGGTAGCAGCAAGGAGGAATCCGTAAGAGGTTGAGGCATTGGCATTTTGGAGCCTGCTGAACTTGGAAAATGGCCCATAATTCCCATTTTCTGCTCCTGTGGGGAAATGGGCTTTAATGTCCCCTAAATGCTCAAAGTGATTGGACCTTATTAGGGGTTGTTTATGTTCAATTGAGGCATGGAAAAGTGATCTGTGTGCAGAAATGTCTTCTCACGCTGGGGGTGTGTCCCTTTAACTGCAGTGTGCTGAACAGTGACACCATGGTGTGCAATTACAGTGTTGTGTAATTAGCTCTCTGAAGTGCCATTATTTTGGCATTGCTAGCTATTTTGGAAGTGATAATGTCCCCCTCTGCCTGACTGTGTCACCGGGGTGGGCCTGAGGCTTCTAATCGTGGACAAACAAAGGACTGATGCTGGCAGCAGATTCTTAGCCAATGGGCTCAGTGCAGCCTTCATGTACAGTCCCACCGCTGCCACCAGTCCCCCCGCTTGCCATTGCTTTTACTGTTGCTTTGTGTTACGATGCTGGTGCAGGTGAGAGAATGGCAAGACAACTAGGCCTCTTGCTTCTCGTCACAAATATGGAGAGCTGGCTGCATTTCTTCAGGATTCAAGTAGTCAGAAAAAAATGGCTCTGAAAATGACTCTTTATTTGGTGTGTCTGTTTGCTGTATGTTGGAGTCAGAAACAAGATGATACTCTTTGTAGCTTTGGTGGAGCACAGCAAATACTGGGCTTGCCCCTTGCTCCTACAGCCTTCAGCATTTAATAAGGTTGTAAGAACAGCCAGACCGGGTCAGACCAAAGGTCCATCTAGCCCAGTATCCTGTCCTCCGACAGGAGTCCCAGAGGGAAGGAGCACCGTGCATTTGATTTATATTGGGCATTGCCCATTTGTGGAACTTGCAGACACAGTACCCCAAGAAGAAAAGCTCTTTCCCAGAATTGTACAAATGGGAGCACTAACTAGAGGCTTATTCTTAAAGATCCGGAGGTCAAAGGTTCAAACATGCTGTTGGTGACCCAGCAAGGGGTGTGGTTTGACATGCAGCCTTTGAGAACTTAACCTCTCTGTGTCTCAGATTCCTGACCTGAACAATGGGGAGAAGAGTATTCTCTGTTGAAGCGTCATTCGTGTCTGTGCAGAGGTGCACAGAACACTCATTGGTTTGTTTGCTGATCCATCCCCTTGTTTTCTCTTGTTGGGTTTCTGCCCCAAGCAGGTTTCCGTCAGATCTCCCAGAACAAAGTGGCCGTGCTACTCCTGGCTGGAGGGCAAGGAACCCGCCTGGGGGTGGCCTATCCCAAGGGCATGTACAGCGTGGGGCTGCCCAGTGGTAAGACCCTGTATCAGATCCAGGCAGAAAGAATCCGCAAAGTGGAGCAGCTTGCTGGCAAGAAATACAACACAACGTGTACTATCCCATGGTAGGTAACGTGATATTGTGGACACACGGTATGTGTCTGGTTCAAGAGGCCCAGCTATGCTGCACTCGGCGCTGGACAGACACATTGAGGGACAGTCCTGATGTATCTAGACAAGACGGACAAAGGGCAGAATGGTGGCAGAGAGAGGGCGAGTGATATGCCCAAGCTCACTGAGTAGGTGCCTGGGGGTCTGTCTACACTAGCCCTCTGGTTCGCACTAGGGAGGCTAATGTAGCATTGGACACTGCAAATGAAGCCCGGGATTTAAATACCCGGGAACGAGGGGTAACAGTGAATTAGTTCGAATTGCCGTTTCACTGCGGCGTGTAGCCGCGGGCAGTTACTTCGGGCTAGTGGAATTTCAAAATGGCGACCGGATGGAAACATGCAAATCAAGCTAACGATATTTAAATCCCGGGCTTCATTTGCAACTTGGAATGCCTCCATTAGCCTCCCTAGTTCGAACTGGGGGGCTAGTGTAGACGTACCCTGCAGAGTTGGTGCCTGATCCGCTGGGCCATGCTGCCTCTTCAGCCTCAACCTCTCTAGGTTCTTAGACACCCGGGTACCACAGAGAAGGGCCCTGCACACTGAGAGCTGGTGGGACACGGGTGCCTCTTGCCTTCCTCTGATGCCTACCTAAGGATGGGCAAACCCCACGGCACTGTTTTCAAGACCCAGCACTCACCCTATTACTGTGTTGGGAAATGTCACGTCTGCCCATCCCCGGGGAAGTGCCCATTGACCTCCATTTCCACTTAGTTTCTTGCTCTCGCTCCACCAAACAGCAATTCTTAAAATGGCTCTTTTATTTTCATCTCCTGCTGTGACTGTCCAGTTGTTGGTAGGAATCCAGTTGTGCCACTGGGAGCAGAGGGCAAACTGCATCATAATTCACCTCAGACCTGACACACTTATTACCCCAACTCACTGTTGTCATAGTCTGTAGCTAAAAGGTGTCAGGTACAGGATCCTGTGCAAACTGGGGACATGCTGGCCACTGATACAGTCGTGTGGGGTATGTGACAAATTAGAGGTGTGTGCTGGAAATATGTTCAGCAAGCAGTATATAACCCTAGCCCATCCTTGTCGAAGGAGTGCACTTTCTCCCGCTTGACTGTCTCTCCAACGTAAATTATTTCTGTCCTTGCCTCGCTCCATGGAAGTACATTTACGTAGAAGGTAAATAAAGCCTCAAACTAGCAAATGGTGGTAGATAACCACTTACTAATCACAAGGAGGGATGGAGGCCGTATCCCCAGGGAGCCTTCCTGGGCCTTTGGGAAATAGATGCCCACATGGCTTTCTGCTTCTATCACCTGAGAGACCCGAGGCCAGAGCAGGTGACATCTGTGAAAGGTGGATCCTTCACCCAGAGGGACTGAGGTCTCTCGGACCTAACCAGAGGTGAGACTCCTGCTTAGGCAAAGCTTGTGGCTTGCCGAAGTGAAGGTTCAGTCTGTAGAAAGTGTGGTTGGCCTGTCCGTTGCTAGTAAACTTATTCTTGTTTTGTCACGAGACCATCTCGGTCTTTTAGAGAAGTTCAGGTCTTCAGCTAACTAGCGCGTGTGTGCGCTCTCCATTTGGAGGCAGCAAACTTCGTAACTACCGTGAGTGTCTGGTGAGAGGGACTGACCGCTGCTGAAGGACACATCTGGGGAGGTCAGGAATTGGGGTTCACTACTACCTGGCCAGTTGGGACTGGCAAAGTCCCGAAGAACTTGCTGGCTGGGCGGGCAAGCTGGTGCATTGGGCAGGAGACATGTTGCTTAGCAGCGTGTTGTCACACAGCCGGGAAAAGATCAGCCCTCAGTAAGACACTGCCAAAGCTGAGAGCCTTGAAACGCCATCGCCTTGTCAGGGTGGTTTATTTACAACTGAACTGTTGATCCCAGGACTGCCAAAGGCTTATTTGCTTTTCCAAAACCTCAAGGTTTCAAAACAGTCGAAATGTGCAACGTGCAAAAGGATAATTGTGTGGGTGGGCAGGTGGGGGGGAGGGGAGGGGGAGCGAGCACAGACTCTGCAGTTCTGGGAACAGGTTGTTGCTAGCAATTCATCCTTAAAATACAATTAGAGTCTTGTAAATGTCAACTCCCTGCCTGGTCTTAGGAAAACAGGCATAAAACCATCCCTGAGCCGCAATCCAGCTGCTGCTTGTAAGTAGCTGCCTCAATACAGCGTCGCTCTTGGAGGCCCTGCGGTAGAGCTAAGGCCGGCCATCTTAGTGAAGTATATTTTACACTGTGTTTGCCCGGATCGGTGAGCACTGGGGGCCCTGCATGTCTGGAAATCAGGCAAGTTATTTTTAGAATATAAAATCTAAGTGGATCCCATTCGGCGTTTGCCCGGTGCTCTTTTCAGTACGAAGGAGACCGCTGGAAAATGCAGCAGACCAAACCCGGAGGGCAATTTATGCTGCAGTTGTGGGAAGTAAGCCCCATGGACATCTATACACTGGGCTGACCAGTGCTGGGGGGAGGGGATGTGTGCGCAGGAAGGAGATCCCCTGTAGGCCTATAATAAAAGGGGGTTGCAGAACTGCTGGGGTTAGCGGGAGCTCATGAAAATGAATAGCCTTGTATTAAGGAAGAAAAGAAAATTAAAAGGGGATGGGGAAGATAGAAGGCGGGAGAGGAATCAAACAGTTGGGGGGCGGGAACCCACATACAGCTGTGAGGATGGGAAATATTGCTGTATTTCTCTGGCAGAAAAGAGGCACTGCAAAGCTTTGCTTCAAGCTGCTGAAAATTCATAAGATCTGGCAGGGATCAAAACCCACTTTGAACCCTTCTTTCACCTTATCAAGTGAAGAGCATGAAAGGGAGAAACTATTTTTTTTGTCCCTTAACTGGGCTGCTAAATGATCCTCTAACACACAGGCGTCCAGCTCATCTTCACGAGGCATACTGGAGCGGTCGACAAAGGCTTCCCTTGTCGACCGCGGCGCGTCTAGACTGCCCAGCTGTGCTGGATCAGCTGATTGTCGGCACAGTGCGGTGGCCATTTTTATTTTAATGCCGGCTTCTTTGCCTATGCCGAAGAAACTATTTTACATGGCTCCATCGACGGAGCCGTGTAGTCTAGACATAGCCTAAGGGGTGTTTCTTGTTTCTGTGTGTGTGTGTGTGTGTGTGTGTGTGTAATGTGTGTCCATGCATTATTACTGCATTTTATCCTAACTGTTCAGCTTCTGTTCACCCTTAGGTACATCATGACAAGTGAGTTTACCCTGGGGCCAACAGAGAAGTTCTTCTTGGAACACAATTACTTTAACCTGGATAAGACCAATGTGATCATGTTTGAGCAGAGGATGCTGCCAGCTGTAACGTTCGATGGGAAAGCCATCCTGGAACAGAAGGGGAAAGTTGCCATGGCACCAGGTACCCAGCACTTCGCCCAGGAGAGTCACAGGAGTGCAGTGCATGCTGAAATTCAGCCCCTCCTGTGGACACGCGGGGGGTTCCCTGCTGCTGCAGATGTTAATGCTTCTGGTGGAAGCTCCTGATTAGCTCAGGGCTGGGGTGCTCAGATAAAGGCAGGTGGTAACGGTTCGTTGAGCCTTGAGGAGCTGGAAGTGTGTCCACACTGCAGAACCTTTAACTCAGTCTGGGGATGTGGACCGGGCTGGCACAGCAGGGGCTGCTGCAGGTCAGGAAGGAGGCACGCAGGCAAAGCTGTATGTGTGCAGGGTGAGATGAAAGCGGGACGGGGTTGCAATAACAGAGGTGCTGTATGTTATTCAGCCGAGCTTCGAATGGGCTGCTGGTCCCTGCCCCTGCTGTGTCGGCCTCCAGTCAGTCTGCGGATTATGCTGCAAACCCCAGAGAGCAATGCGCTCAAGTTGGGGAGTGATCACATGGCTGAGACTCCCTCCAGGGAAAGCCCAGGAACATGGTTGTTTTCTAGCAAAGGAAAATTCCATGTTGGAGTGGAACGTCTCCAGCACCATCTAAATATCACTTTAAAAACAGTGGTCTCAGGTGCTCAGCTTGTGCATAATTAAAAGCAGCAGCAAATCTGGGGAAGGGATTGCTGCAGGGGTGTCTCCTCCAATGCCGACTGTAGTTCTGGCTTCCCTTGGAGGTCTTGGGAGTGTTGTAAAGGTGTAGCCAAGTGAGGGTGAGCCACCTTTTGTGTATTGTGCATGAGCGCTCAAGGCTGCCTTGTATAAAGCCCAACAGAGTTGAAGGGAAAATCCGACAGTTCCTTAAGGTTACAAGACAGGCAGCTAAAAGCACAGCGAGTGTTTTCAAGCTGTGTTTTGACTGTGGCCGAATCCGAAGCTTAGGAAGACAAGGAGTGTGGCAGTCATTTCCCTGCCTCTGTTTAATACGTCTGTAGCACTTGCCCTGGAAGGATTTCAAAGTGCTTTACAAATGTTGGTGAACAAAGCTCCATTTTGCACAGGGGGAAACTGAGGCGGTGAACTGACTTGCCCAAGGCCAGGCAGTGTGTCCACAGCAAAGCCCGAAATACAGCGTGTCTGAGCTGACACCCAGTCCGGCATCTTAACCACAAGGAAAACCCTCCTTGCTGTAGATTGGTCAGGGCACGTGGCGCCTGGAGTCAGGCAACGCATGATTTGAGTGGCGGGCTATTAAGGAAATGGGTCTCCCTCTTTGGCATTCCAGATGGCAACGGAGGCTTGTATCGCGCTCTGGTGGACAACAAGATCCTGGATGACATGGAGCGGCGCGGTATCCAGTATATCCACGTGTACTGTGTGGACAACATCCTCGTCAAAATGGCCGATCCCGTCTTCATTGGCTTCTGCGTGTCTAAAGGGGCAGACTGCGGTGCTAAGGTAGGTGCTGCTGACATGGGACCACTCTCCAGCCTGCCTGGTCACGTTCCTGTCTGCCAAACAGCAGCCAAGGCTCTGGTGTGTTCTGGGGACGCGGCCAGCCTGTCCATGCAGATGCCACCTTGATACCGCCGGGTGAGCTGCATCAGTGGTGAATCCTGCATCTGGTTTGTACCATTCTAGGTGCAGCTAGCGGGCCCCGGGCCCTTTCCACAAGGTCCCATTGCAGTCAGGTTCAGCTCATCTTATGTGCTTCATCAACTTGCACAGGAAATTACAAACTGAAATTGTTTCTCTTCTAACTCCCTGCTCTTTCTTCATAGACCCCTGTGGGACCTGGAGCCCAGGGCATGTGTGCGCTGGGGGTACACTGTGTATCTTTTACAAATACTCCCTTAGTGGGGAGTTAGCGGGCGCATGCTTTAGCGATAATACAGCAGCAGGCCCCTGACACAGAGAGATTTGTGTAGCATGCAATTAACAGTGTTAACATGGGTAAGGATCTTGAAGTGTTTAGAACTATTTTCCATCTCATGTTAGGTTAAGTGAAAGGTCCTTGGTAGGAAAAATGTGCCCCAGAACACACTGTTCTCAGAGGATTTGCATTTCCTTTCCAATTGTTTGGCTCATTAACTGGCTTAATTCTGTCTAATAAGCCAGGGATGCGTGGGGCAAACATACCACCAATGCTGCCCGGCGTACGTGGCAATTCCCCTTTGAGGTACAGCTTTGGCGTTTGCAGATCAGCACTTAGCAGAATCTCAGTGTGTGTCAGTTTTCCTACAGGGTTTACACTAGCATCCAGCAATGCCAAAGGGATTAACCCCACCCCAAGGGAATCCGTGCCTCCTGGCTTCTCCCCATAGCCTCTGTCTTGTGGCTGCAGGTAGTGGAGAAGGCCTGTCCCTCAGAGCCTGTCGGGGTCGTGTGCCGCGTGGACGGGGTCTATCAGGTGGTGGAGTATAGCGAGCACAGCCTGGAGATCGCACAGATGCGGAGTCCCGATGGGCGGCTGGTGTACAGGGCCGGCAGCATCTGCAATCACTTTTTCACACGCAGCTTCCTCGAGACAGTGGCACAGTAAGTTCCGCTGCCCCTGCCAGGTGGCTTTCAGACTGTAAATCGGCATGGCCACAACTAGCCAGGCTGCTGTGGTGTGCAGGCGGCTGCAACCTCCCCTTCCCTTCTGTGGAAAGCAGGTGCATCCTCTGAAGCCCCAGCAGCCTCTTTCTGAGGACTGGCCTGCACCCAGGATTCTTGCACTGGTGTAACCACATGGCTGTAGGTCCAACAGTGCAAGCCCCTGATAGAGATGGGTTTCTCTCCGTTTGGCTCAATCTGGTAATTACCGCATTGAGCTAAACGGGTATAATTGCAGCTTAAATTTGTTCAAGTGCACTTGCCTTGGGGTCAAGTCAATTCCAGATCAGGTCAGTTACAGCGGTGCAAGTTTTCTAATATAGAGGAGCTCTGAGTCTGACTCTACTCTTGTGGAGATAGCCGCCCACTGCTAAGAAACCAGCCACAATTGGGGCTGTTCTACCCTACTGCTCTTCCGTCTGATTTGCAATCTCATTTGCAGCTGTGGCAGGGACGTGCTGCAAAGCCAGCTCATTCAGACTCCAGTGCTAGAGGCCGGAGCTTGTCTGTGCTCAGCAGCAGTGCAGACGAGGCCTAGACGTGTCTGGTCAGGATCTAGAACTGAACTCCATGAAAGGTTTGCCTGAACCAAGACTGAACCAATGAACCTCAGAGCTGAACCAATAGGCTTGATCAGTGGTGGGGATGCTATGCTACCTGAGGGCCCCTCTCCCTGGGTGAGATGCAACCTTGAGGTTGTTTTAATATGTTGAGCCAGATCCAGTGAGCTTTATTTAGCATCTGCTCAGTCTTGGGTCAGGCAGATCTTCAATGGAATTCAGTGCTAGGTTTGTGTGATTATTTGGCTTTGGCCTGGGATCACTAACGAGCTGGTGGAATTAACGGTCCTGGACTAATTCCAGCTCTGGCAGTTACTTTTTAAAAATCTCTTCCTGCCATTTCAGTTGGGCACAGGATTCTTCTTCCTTTCCTGCCCTACCCCATTGCCTACTGTCGGTGGCACAGAATGGCTGCCACCTTTCCCCACAGAGGTGGCTACGTGTCTGTGGTTTGCGAAGTGGTCTTTGAGCATCATGTAGGTCTCGGTTTGTAAAGAGCTTGGCAGGAAGGGCTCTCAGTAATGCCAAGGCAGGGCAATAGTAGCAATGAGCCTTCTGCTTCCAACACCTGAGATTTCCCCTGCTTATGCTCTGGGTATGAAATCAATGAACTTGCTTTTCCCCCTCTTTACCCTGGCAGGAAATATGAGCCCCAGCTGAAGCAGCACGTAGCCATAAAGAAGGTGCCCTACGTGGACGAGGAGGGAAATCTGGTAAAGCCGCTAAAGCCAAATGGAATAAAGCTGGAGAAGTTTGTGTTTGATGTGTTCCAGTTCTCTAAGTTAGTGGCAGATGTCAATCTTTTTCTTCTTAGTTTTCTCTCTGATGACTAGAGGCTGCAGCACGCTGGTCTGGGGAGTGTGGACTTTGAAATTGGCGTTGGGGAGGCTGGTGAAATGACTGTTGCATTTGCTGAGATACCTTGGCACTGTGATGGCCCCAAGGGTTTTCCATGCCCAGCTCACTAGGTTCCTGTGAACCTTCCTTTGAGTGTCTGCAAAAATTATTGCACACTCCATTGGTCTTAGTCTTCTACATGAAACAAGGAAATTCCATGCAAAACCTACATTTGCTAAATTCTCAACCATGAGGTTGTAAGCCCACAGAAATCAGGCCTTCCCAAATTGTGGTCCTTGTGACAACCCAGGATGCTATTAGATTTTATATACGTATTAATCCAAGTTGTTCAATTAGCACTATACACAGCCATAACACACATTATGGAAGGATTGTATGACCAAGTTACGATTGCTGTTGGAACAGTCAATGTTAAATTGGCTGACTTTTAATGCATATAAAAGATCAGCTGTAAAGTAGCATTAATCAGGGTAGAAAAGGGAGTTGCCCTTAATAGCTCAAGGATCTACTGAAATTCTTATTCTAAAACCTGTCTTCCTGAGTCTAGAATTCAGCAATAAAGATTCACTCCAGGTTGAAATATAAAAGAACCTTAGCCTGAGATTGGTGACTTCTTGTTTTATTGATTTTTAAATCCATTTATATTAAAGGGATTTAATTTAAGAGTGAGCTGGCCATAATTTGATTCACTTATCTGTGTTGTACAGCTGCTTGCACTGTCCATGTTTGGGGAGTGTTATTGTTTTGATGAACAAGAATCCCTGAAGGGTTACAGACAGAAACCATCCAGCGTGCTCCACCCACCCCAAATGAGCAACTCTTCCAAAGTAAACCAGTGTACCACAATACAGTAGCAAAATAGTTGTGTTCCAACAGCAGAGCTGCATTTCAAAATGTGAAAGCCAGCTCATTCAGACTCCAGTGCCTATAAGCAGTGTTTTTAACTGGGGCAAAAGGCACTGGCAGATGGCTTCCACATCTGAAATTCAACAAATGTACAGGTGCAGCTTTGGGCAGATTCTATTCATTTCCAATTACTGGAGAACAGCACTTTGTAGGCTATGTTTACACAGCCCACGGCTGCAAGCCTCCCACCCCAGCTCAATAGACTCAGGCTAGCAGGGCGTGTGCTGGACACCTGGGCCTACAGCCCTTCAATGTCACAGCTTGTGCTGGGCTCAGGCTCTGAATCCTAGCGGGGGTGGGAGGGGGCGCTTCAGTACCCACCCTCCAGCCTGAGGTGCAGAATTAAAGAGCTGTTGGCAAGCGGCTTTTGGAGTGCTAACTCCAGCCCTGACCTGGCCTGGGAGGTTCACTTCCACAGCTCTGCAGCCATGTGACTGTATTGTGCAGGTGGCTTGTTCACAACCAGGACTGGCATTGCTGACCTCAGCCCCTCCTAACGAAAGAAGCCTCAGTAACTCTGACAGTATCTTGGTCTAGAAAGACAGGGCTCTGAGTTCAGCGGGGCCTGTTTGTTTGTCACAGATTTTCATGGGCTTACTCAGCCTAGCTTCCGGCCTTATTGCTGCCTCTCACTTCCCCTGCTTGTAACCCCCTCTGGGCTGACTGGCCCTGGCCCTGCTGCACCCTGACGCCTTCTGCCTAGGAGCTCTGTAGAACGGTCACCTGCCCTCTTCACAACAAACTTCCTATCCAGCTGCCCTCTGTTCCCCTGAACTCCTGTGTCCCCAGCCCATGGCCCTTGTGTTGAGTCCCTCTCCACCAGGGCAGATGGGCTTAAGCCCGGGTTAACCTTGCTGTGGCTGCCCTACCTCCGAGCTCCCCTGTGAAAGCTGGAAGGGTCTGTCCCGTCAAGAGAGGACCAGTGTTAAGCTTCTTTTCGCTGTTTCCCCTCCTCTTCCCTGACAGGAATTTTGTTGCCTTTGAAGTTTTGAGGGAAGAGGAGTTCTCCCCATTAAAAAATGCAGATGACGCCAGCACAGACACTCCCACCACAGCACGGCGGTCCCTCCTTGCTCAGCATTACCGCTGGGCTCTGAAGGCTGGAGCCAGGTTCCTGGATGAAAATGGTAGCAGGTTACCAGAGAAACCCAAGTGAGAGCCTTTGCGACATGGTGGGGTGTTTCCCTCCCAGTCACTACCAGGTCTGGGCTGGCTTATGGCCTGTGCACTGGTGCACAGAATGTGTCTCTTCTTGGGGGAGAGTTTCCTGCAGTGGTGGGTGTGGTTCTTCCCCAGGCCTTTCACTGTCATGCTGCTGGAGATGGAGATGAATAACCACTCCTACTGCATTAGTGACCATAGATCATGCGTAAGGCTGAGATTAGTCATGGGTATCTATAGGAAAAGTCATGGACAGGCTGTGACCAGTCTCTGACTTGTACTATTAACGCTCCTGTCTAAATCTTAGCTGCCCCAGCCCTGCTGCAGTGAGGCGGGGGGGAAGCTGGAGCACTGCTGCACTTGTGGGGGGCCAGGTCCAGTTCTACTGGCTGTCGGTGTGGGGGGGCCTCAGGGCCTGCTGCCTGAGGTCACCAAGCAGTGGCTGGTGCGGCTGTCCTTAGAGCCACTCCAGCAGCAGCTGCTGTGACTGGCTATAGGGCCACCCAAGCGGATGGTTACAGGGTGGCTCCAGCAGTGGCCGGTGTGGCTGGCCCTGGGGCAAGTTGCTCAGGTGGCCCTGCGATCAGCCACGCTGGCCACTGCAACTACAGAATTTCATGGAAATGTCATGACTTCAAGCAAGACTTCCCTGGGAGAGGGAATGTGTTCTGGGTGCAAGTTGCAGGCAGAGACCCTTAATGGGGTTGAGACTCCTTTAGGCATAAACTCTGGCAGAGGCTTCTGCTAACAAGACATCCATTGAGGGCTGAGGTTGCAGCCCAATAGGGTGGCCATAACCTGAGTTATGCCAGGGTTGCGTAGAGGACCGGGCATCCCCAGATGTCAGTGGTGCGGTATGGAAAGGGGGTGTGGCCAAGGCTGTCAGTATTTTACTTCCACACCCCCATGGAACTCTGGCAGGATTTAAAACTGACCCCCGTGATGGCAATCCTGACACAGAGAACATTAGCTGAAATACTGCCTTTGGCTGTGTCTAGACTACACCTCTCTGTCGACAGAGAGATGTAGATTAGGCACGTCAAAATTGCTAATGAAGCAGGGATTTAAATATCCCGTGCTTCATTAGCATAAACATGGCCGCCGCTTTTTTTTCGAAATGGAGCTTTTTAGGAAAAAAAATGGCAGTCAAGACAGGGATCTGTGGAAAAATAAACCCTTTTTCGACAGATCCTGTATTCCTCAAAAAATGAGGTTTACAGGATCTGTCGAAAAAGGGTTTATTTTTGACAGATCTGCATCTAGACTGCTGGTTTTTTTCGAAAAAGCACCATTTTGAAAAAAGCGGCGGCCATGTTTATGCTAATGAAGCGTGGGATATTTAAATCCCTGCTTCATTAGCAATTTCGACGTGCTTGATTTGCATCCCTCTGTCGACAGAGGGATGCAGTCTGGATGTAGCCTTTGTTGCAGTCAATCTTCCTCTTGCCATGAAGGGCTCAGAGGTGTAAGCTACCCTGCTTGCACCAGTGGTTCTGATTAGGGCCCCAGTGCTTCTCATTGGATAGCTGTGTTGTTCTGATGGAGTTGCTGTCAGCTACTATATAGCAATCCCCATTTCAGATCGTCCTTTCTCACACTTAATTCATACAAGCCTTTCCTGTGGAGGGGCTGGTGTTTCATCATTTCATAGTCCAGGAAAGCCGGAAGCTGTTCGTGTCCATTAAAAAGCCCCACATCAGGATCTGCATGTATTTGTTTTGTTAGTTTTGAAGTAGCTAGGAAACATTGGCTCTTCTATTTAACGCGCCCCCCCCCCCCCACAGTCCCCCCCAAGATTCAAACTGTCACGGGACCTGAGATTAATCTCTGAATGTTAACTACCACCCGCTCTTTTGGTAGCCTGTTCTTCTCTTTGAACTCTCTCAAGGATGCTCTCGTTGTACAGACAGAGAGATTAATCCCTGGTTTTCTTCTTTAGTTTATCAGGAACTGAAGATCCTCCTGCTGTGTGCGAGATTTCTCCATTGATGTCTTATTTTGGAGAGGTGAGTATAACTGTCTGCAGGGATTGTTGATGGGGTGTGTGCATCTTTCCTGTTGAGAAAGCCGGTTTCTTCATCTTGCAGTTGCTTGGAAATAGGGTAATGGTTAGACTAGGGGGCCTGGGATTCAGGAGCTTTGAGCCATATTTCTGAATGTGCCACTGATTCACTGTATGGCATTCACTGAATCCCTTAATCTCTGTGGGTGTCACTTTTAGCCATCTATAAAATGAGATTTGTAATATCTGCCTCTCCTGGAGCTGAGACATCATTAAGATTTATAAATGATTTGAGATCCTCTGAAACCACTCTGGAGGTACAAAATGTGATGATTAATACATTGATTGGACCAGATTCTCAGATGGCGTAATTCTGCACATTGATGTATATCAGATAAGGATCTCTCCCATACTGAGAAAATAATACTTAACAACAAAACTGCTTAATATACACTCTGCCTCCTCGAGAAACACGAACTCTGTGGAGTCTTGTTTCTGAAACTGATTGTAGTGCAACTTTTTTTTGGGGGGGGGAGGAAGGGGGAAATCCTTATCTGGGATAGATAGTATGGGAAATAACATCCCCACAAGAATGACAGAAGGGATTCTGAGAGCATCACGGCTAGGCTAAGCTCTTTTGCATCTCTGTGGAAACACAGGGTTCAGCTTTGTAGCATATTACAGGGGAAGCTGGGGCTGCTTGTCTGTACTTGTTTCTTTAGTGAAAAAACATTTAGACTTTTGGGCTGTGAGTCATCCTTTCCCACCACTAAATACACTAAAAATAAAAAAATTCACCAAGTCTAGTGTGTTTACAACCAAATTGCATATTGTTTTCCTATATTTTTCAGGGTTTGGAAACTCACATGAAGAACAAAGATTTCTATTCGCCCTTTATACTTGATGAAAGTAAAACAGAAATGCTAGAAGATGCTAGAATGAAGAAAAAATAAAAATCTAGCCATCAGCTCTATGCTGGGAGCAGATGCTACTAAGCTGTTGACTTTGCTATTAATGATAGGGATAATTGATTGTATCGCATTGTCAAATTGATGCCAAATGCTAGTCACAATTGAGCTGACAAATATATAGACACATGCTTTAATTCTGTCTGCTAACTTTGAAGACAGCATCTTTATCTCAGCATCCATGTAGGTTCAGGTATGAATGAAGTTTTTTTTGTGCTCTGAGTTACCAAACAGATTTTGTTTGTGTATTTGAGCCTTTTCCTTTTATTTTTGACGTGCTCATAGGGACCAAATCCATCAGTATTGCAGATTAATGGTTCTAATTCGCCTCTTACTACATCTCATTCACACCAACATAATTGGGGGTTGTGTGTGAGTATGAAGATTAATCTGATGCCAAATTCTGTAAAGTGCTGACCTCCCTCAAGTCTCATTCCACGTTCTAGGACTGGGCCCTTTCTCCTGAATATCTGGAGATATTTCCCCCTCCTAATCCTGCAAAGAGCCCAATTCTGCAATCATTGCTGATGATGGTGCTCACTTAAGAGCCCAAATGCATAGAATTGGGCCTCTTTATTTTACTGAAGTGCCTGATGTCAAGATATTTTTCTTAACATAAGGTTTGCAGAATCAGGAATAAAAGGCTTGCATGTCCAGATGTCACCTCTCCAACAAAATACGGAGATATGCAGGTTAGACGGATTCTACCTGGCATAGTATTACATTTTTAGGTTGTGATTTAGTCTGTAAAAATCAGTATAAATATGTTTTTATAAGATCTTTCCACTATTTCTGTCCTAGGTTTAATTTTTTCCCCACTTTGCTTTATAGCACATCTCTAATGTTTGGACTTTATCTAAGTGCCTTAAAACAATAATTGAAACAAATCCAGGTGGTAGAGAAAAGTGTTAACTCTGAAGGGCAAGAATTATTTATTCCTAGCATAAGCTATATGAGCAAAAAACCAGCAATACATGTCTTCATAATCTAGTGGAAGGATATGTGTCCAATATTCATTACTGTTTTTGTCCTTCTTAAAGTTACCTTTAAATTATGTTTAGTGAAAAGTGCAAGATTGATAACTTGGGTTATTAATGAACAGTGCATGTGTAGCAAACTGCATTTCAATCTTGACCTGGGAGAGCCACCTGTTGAGGCTGGGGTTGAAAGTGCCTTCTCCTTGGACTCTGCAGAACTTACTTTGACACTGGTGTGCTTTGTGGTGCACTGAGATCACCAGAGTCATTTCATAGTTATAAAAATATATAAAGTTCAGCCTAACACACCTGTCATCCCCTGACCAAGAAGCTGTTGATATGGGTTTGTATAGTGTGTGTTCAAATGGATGCTGAATGTTCTTTTCCTGGCTCTTTGTCTTAAACTGGAACAATAAAACAGATTTGAAGGGAACTTCTCAAATACTAATTATGTGTATCTGTCAAGTATTGGGTTAAAATAATTCTAGCATTTATGGTGAATGACACTTTTTATAAAACAAAGGAAGATCACTATTTTATGTCTCCCAAAGTGTGTGGGGTTTTTTTTTTTACTACAGTTCTATAATAAAGATATTGCTATGATTTCTAGTAGGCTTTCATCTTTATTTCTTGCATGTGGGTAATACACTGGTATTTTGTCCCTGAATATCATGGGCGTTGCCATTTGTGCTGTGGAATACAAGCATAATATTATCAATGATCTGTTTTAAAAGATATGGGCATAGCACACTTTATTACAAAATCTGACTGTATGGCATTAATCCAGAAATTGAGCACAATAGAGCTGAAGTTACATTATGTGGGATGTATTTTTCAGCAGAACATTGTTTCATAGCCTCAATTTTTCGTACTTTACTAGCTCTCATTTATAGTAGAATAACAGGCTAAATGAGATGGAGTTAAATTGGGGTAAAATAGGCGGTGTACCTCTTGATAGCGTACAGTTAAGTAGTGTGGCTTTGAATTCAGTTCCACAGCTGTTGGTTTTATAGAAATTCACACCAAGGTGATAAAACTTTAACATCAGACACTAGCAATCACTTTTCAAAGGGGTCATATTTATGGAATAATCTATAGGGAAAACCTAGTGCTTCTTCACGAGTGGCTGGGCTCTAGTAGTTTAAAATCCAAGGAGGGCCATTATATACCATCCCAAATGCAATGGTCATTTCCCCCATGTGCATTCCCTCCTTCACACATCAGGATGAGTTTTGAAAATAAGCTGAAATTTTAAACTGCAGGAATTGATTATGTATTACCAAAGGAAATACACATCTGGAAACTAACCCTATTTTTCTCTTTTAATCCTCAAATTTAAGACTTTCAGTTTTATTTATAAATCTAGTGTTAGATGGTCTCTCATCTAAGGACTAGCCTGAGCTGATTTAGCTTCTGAGATCAGACAAGCATTTTCTGTTATAGCTGTGTATGAATTTAGTGATGGCTTGATGGTGATGAAAAATGAAGTGGGTCGCTGCAAACTACCCTCTTCCCCTTCAGACTTGATCTGAAGGGGACCTACTTCTAGGGTGTAGAATATAGGCCAAGGATTTAGCAAGTAGGGAGACAGCATTATTTTCTGAGGTTACAACACAGTTTACTGGTTATGATCAAAGGTAGGCTTTGTCCTATTGGATTGGACCACTCAGGATAAAATAGTACTTATTGAAGGCACCAACCCCATTCACATATTCTGTCAAACAGCTGATAGTCGATGATGGTTTTCAGGCATTGACCTTCAAAGTAATGAGCCAGACCTAAAATGTAGCATTTTACCATAGCTGCCAGTTGACTGCTAGAAGCTGGGACTGGACAGCGGGGGGGTGGATCACACAGTACATTGTCTAGTTCTGTTCACTTTATCTGAAGCAGCTGGCATTGGCCACTGTCAGAAGACAGGATACTGGGCTACATGGTCCATTCTTATGTTCCTATTTTGCTTAGGGATGTGAACGGTTAACTGGTTCCCTGGGAGCAACTCCCGTCCGCGGCTTGCCAGGAGCTGGTGGTAGCCCCAGCGTAGAAGCTGGGAGCCGGCAGCAGCCCCAGCCCAAGTGCAGGGGTCGGGAGCCAGCGCCAGAGTGGAGGCCAGGAGCTGGCAGCCAGCCCCAACATCGGAGCTGGAAACGAGCCCGGCAGGCTGGGGTCTGCTTTAATCGGGTTGGAGCGGTCCCCCGCCTGGGATCCCGCTTAGTGAGTTAACCAGTTAAACGTTAGGTCAAGTTCAACCTAACATTTAACTGGTTAACTGATTAATTGGGATCTTACATCCCTAATTTGGCTGCAATTCTGGTTTGGGGAAATATCTGAATGTTCTTAAATCTAGACAGTGTTCTGAGGACCTGAGCAGCTATCATCTGTAGAAAATAAAGCGGTCCTGTTACCGTTGCACCTAAGGGTTCGTCTACACAGCACTGTTATTTCGGAATAACTGGCATTATTTCGAAATAACATAGTCTGCGTCTGTACTACAAGCCGTTATTTTGACATAACGTAGAGCTGGAAGACTTCTTACTCTGACTCCTGTAACCCTCGTTTTATGAGGCGCAAGGGAAGTCGGAGGAGAGGGCTCTTTCTTGGACTTCCTGCTGTGCAGATGGTGCCGAAAGCTGAATGAAGCGATTTCAAGTGAAGTGGCACCGTTGCGGTAGCTCAGGCTGCACAGCTGACTCGGGCTTTAGCCCTGCTGCGGCTGTACCCGCTCAGCGACTATCGGGCACAGATCACCAGCGCTCCTGGACACAGCCCGCTTCTTCAGATCATGTATCACTCGTTTTTCAGGGTCCCAGCGTGGCTGCCTGGAGCCACCTTCTGTGACTGTCCTCAGGGACTGATATGGCAGGTGGCCCGCCGAGACTGCATGGCTGGGGGGGACACCTAGGGCTTGCCTGGCCCACTGGGAAGCCTGCGCTGCGCCGTGGGGCTGGGGCATGCACCCTCTACCAGCCTGGGCCCCGCTCATTTTTCTGTGGGTCCCCCCCC
>JANRFK010000975.1:1430378-1443457 GCA_030068395.1 Apalone spinifera | reverse complement strand
ACTATAGAATAGTCGACTAACCAATAAGAATTCATGAGGTTAATCGACTATTCAGTTAACCGTTATTTAACATTGTGATGACGCGTTGGGTTTTTCCCGTCTCCTGCACCCCCGTAATGGCACGGACAGACTCCACCAGCCAGTAGAATAGAGGGAGTTTATTGCTTCTCCAGGATACAGCACAGCATAGATGCAATCCAATTACAGGGGCAGGCCCAGGATGCCTCAGCCCCCCCCTGAGATGGGGGAGACTGGACCCTCAAATCCCAGCCCCTGGCTCAGCTGCTTCCTCCATGATACCCAGACAGAAACTAACTCACTCACTTCCAGCCCTGCCCCCAGCCAGGGCGGCATTCCCCCTTCCTTTGTGTCTCTCCCTGGGGGGTAGCTGGTCAGACAAGTTAGGAAGCCCCTTTTGCATGTCTCACCTCTGCCCTGCGGGGCCGTGCTACACACAGCAGCCATTGGGGGTCACCCACAGCCCAAGCCCAGCAACCAGCAAGATACCCCCCACTACGTCACAAACATCTCTACACACGAGGACTAAATTGAGTTTGTACGTACAACCTTAATTCTGAGAGATTTCAAATTAAGCATTTGACTTGGCAATCTTAATAATGTTCGTTTGACAATAACACAGTTTGTGTATTTCTCTAAATATTGCTCTTGTAGGGCTGAGTTTAATGTTAATGACATCTCCATTGCTGCTTCACTAAATCATTGGCTAAAAATATTGACTGCTAACTGCAGTTTGAAAGACCTCATTAAAAAGGAATAACTTCAGCTAACTGGAGTTAGTGTAATGTAATCTTTAGTTGCGGAGATGAGGTCTCTTGGTGTGTGTGTGTGTTTTTTTGTTTTTGTTTTTTGTTTTTGTTTTTTTAAAGCATTCATATATAATTTTCATGGGGATGCATAACTCTGAGCTTTTAAGGTGGTGTTTTCCATTCACAGTGCCCATAAATGAACATCAGATGGCAGTAATAGAAGCATTCCGCCATGCATGGAAAGGTTATAAAGAGTTTGCCTGGGGACATGATGAGTTGAAGCCTTTGTCCAAATCCTACAGTGAGTGGTTTGGACTCGGACTTACGCTAATTGATGCTTTGGATACCATGTGGATTTTAGGCTTAAAAGAAGGTAATTTCCTTTCTACTTCCTATTTTTCTCCCACCTCAGTACTTTACTATGTTCTAACAACTATCATTAAGGCCCACTGATCATTTTATCCGTGATGTCTGAGAGGCAGAATGTTTTATTCCAATAGCTTTTGGAGATCCTCTGGGTCTCTTGAAGTAATATGTAAGCAGGAATAATTAATTACACTTTGGCTGAGCAAATTTCATTTTGTCCCTGGGGAAAATCCAATAATTCCATATATAGGGAAGGAACACTTTACAAACGACTGCGTCCTGTATGTAAAAGGATTTATGGAATAATTTTGCAGGCTGCATCTATTGATAGATTGGTTTCCTGCTAAAAACTGGAGACTGGATAATTAGGTCTGCCTGGTGGCCATTGCGGTCACTAAGATGCTGGAGGAGCCATTCTAAGTACAAGCCTTGTAAAGTTAGGTTGGAGTCTCTTAGCGTCTGTGTGATCATTGTTAACAAAAATATTCTACATATTGAATTTGTCAACAAGCCTGAATGTAAACCAGACAGTAATTCAGTTTTCTATTGGAGCTGCGGTGCTTAAAAGATAAAGTGAATAACTTATGTCATTATATTGGGGGAGGGATAGCTCAGTGGCTTGAGCATTGGCCTGCTAAACTCAGGGTTGTGAGTTCAATCCTTGCAGAGGCCATTTGGGGCAAAAATTTGTCAGGGATGGTACTGGGTCCTGCTGTGAAGGCAGGGGACTGGACTCGATGACTCTCCTTTCCAATTCTAGGAGATAGGTAATTGCCATTAACTTATTTTATTTTTTTTTACTGCAAGTGTATAAGACAGAGTGCACAGAGATCTGGTGATTAAGGCAATGCTGTTTTTATTCACTTTTCTGACTTCAGCCACACTTTAACCATAATATGCGAGCCACGTTTTAATTTGCTTAATTACATATTGTCTAGCAAGATTCCCTCTTATATTCAGTGAGATACATGTCCTGTCCCAAACAGTTGTGTATTGTTTCTGTTCACTGTGTAACAGTTATCCTAATTCAGTCCAGAACTGGCTGTGTTTTGGTACTGGATTTTAAATGTCTCAATTTGATCTTTTTTTTTTTAAAGTTTCATGACTACAGGGGAAAAAAAAGTACTTAATCAGAGCATGTAAGTTAATTAAGGAAACAACGAAGTATTTACAAGTACTTGAAAATGTCTCCATTGGTGGAATCTGTGGAAACAGCCACCTTTGTAATAACTTCACAAAAAATACAGTTTCACATGCATCAAGATTGGAAGATCAGAGCTGCAGTTAAGAGCACAAGAAATTACAGAAGTCTTCCACAGTTCTATATTTGTCTTAGTTTTTTGGTTTACTAGGCACATTCATGTATGATTTTAAAATCAAATGAAAAACCCTCTAGTTTGTCTCACTGCATGTCTGAGCTCGCTCTCTCTCTTGATGGAGCGCTCTCTTGATGTTTCCTAGGTTGATGGTGCGACTGCTTTCTTATCAAATATTTAAATATGAATTGCATAGAGCTTTTAAAATAAACCATTAGTTATTTAGATATGTTTAAAATGGACTGCTGTTTGGAAACTTATATTACATTGTAGTTCTCCTTTAAATCACTGCTTCATAATCTGGAAAGTTGTGTTAGAATGTGCAAATCTTTTTCTCACGAGTCTGTGAATATAAAGACTGCTTCTGTAAGAAAACACTGGATTTCTCTATTGTACTACCTGTTGCTAGACAGTGATATCAAGTCTGTCAGCACAATTTACTGAAATGGAATGTAGAAAACCTATTTTGTCATCCTTATTTAAGGCCTGTGTAGTAGAACATATTTGTAAACAGTGATTTTTTTTTCCCCCCAAGTGAGAGACAGACCTTGTGAGCTATCTCAGTGGGTCAGTAATATCCAGAAGCCTCAGTGGAAGGGTATTAGTTTCTAACCTTTGTATTCTGTCTACAGAAAGATAATTGCGTAGATAATCTGCAACCTTTTAAAGAAGCACCTCTGTTTTCCTGAGTACAAGTTCCAGGTAGTGCTAGATGCCTGTTGTTCTGAATACCTAGAGATGTTGTCTTTAAAATATTAGCATAGGAGTCAACAGACAGTTGTTAAATTCCAAGCTCTGCCACATATTTCCTGTGTGACCTTGGACATGCCACTTAATCCATCTATAGCTCAGTGCCCAATCTGAAAACTTCATAAGGCTGCAACAAGAATAGTCATTAATGACGGTGAAGTAATGCGGGGATATATAAATATATAGATAATATGTTGACAGGCAGTAACTTTAATTTCAGTAGTCTTAACTAAAATCTAAAAAGTCTTACTGTGAAAGTGTGCCTGATTGCATGGCTAAGAAAATGCATAGTAATAGACCGCAGGCTTATATTGAAAGAAGTGGGTTATTGGGATACCAGGCTAATTCCCTTTTGCATCATTTTAAAAAAAGAAGAAATGTGGTTTTACAAGACCTGTTAAACATGTAATTTCTCTGCCAAGTACTTGTTTCCTTGCACATCCCCATGTTGCTGTATTGCATAGGAATTAAACTGATGCCAGGTCTAACTTCTCTTGCTCTCTATGCTTCAGCGTATTTGTAACTTCTTCAGCTTGCCCCTTAAAAATACAGGTTCCTTTCGATAGACGTAATAACAAGTAGGGCAATATGACATACTAACTTTTTTTTTTAATCTGGTCATTTGAAATTGCTGTTATAACTACAGCATCAAAGGGATAGCTGTGTTAGTCTGTATCTGTAAAAATGAGGAGTCCTGTGGCACTTTAAAGACTAGGGATGTGAATGGCTAACCAGATGCTTACTGGGGATCACCCTTAATGGTTAACTGTTACGCAGAAGAGCCCTCCATCTGCCGAAGGCTGCTCCAGCCTGGCAGGGCTGTTGACTCCCTGCTGGCTGGGAGTTGGCAGGCTTGTTGGGCAGAAGTGGCAGCGGGCTGGGAGCTGGCAGTTTTCCCCTCCCCTGCGTACGAGGCTGCCGATTCTCAGCGCACCCCTCTCTGCCCACCGCTGTTCAATCAGTTAAACTTAATGTTTAACTGGTTAACTAATTGAATGAGATTTTACATCCCTATTAAAGACTAACATTTATTTGGGCATAAGCTTTCATGGGTAAAAACCACTTCATCAGATGTATTGGCTTCAGCTCACATTAAGTGTATTTTACCCATGAAAGCTTATGTCCAGATAAATCTGTTAGTTGTTAAAGTTCCACAGGACTCCATGTTATAATTATAATGTGTTTTCTGCAACAGTCATTCCCTTTTGTGCCTTGCAGAGTTTGAAGAAGCAAGGAAATGGGTGGCCACTGACTTACTGTTTGATAAGAACGTGGATGTGAACCTCTTTGAGAGTACAATTCGTATTCTAGGGGGTTTGCTGAGCACCTACCACTTATCTGGAGATAGCCTCTTCCTGGAAAAAGCTGTAAGTGTTTGAGTCTCATGGTCCCAGACAGCATGTGTGTCTTGTGTTGGGTAAAGTGGCAGAAAGATTTATCAGAAAATAATCTGCTGCACTTTTCTACTGTATTTCCTAGGGGCTTCTTGAATGTTTTTCTCATCTTTGCCTTCCTTGTGTTGTCATAGCTTGAATATCTTAGAGTTCCATTTTTAAGGAGAATTTCACTTAATTCTTAATGTAAAGACTAAGATGATACATTTAAGGATTTGTATTGTATTTTTATCCAGCTAATTTTTTATGGGGAGAAAGTCATAGTCAATGAATGAAGTGATTCTATTCTGATTCCCAGTCTTGGGAAATACTGTGGTATTCTCCTGCCCTCTCCCAATGCAGGGATATAGGCACTGTGCTTACATTAAGTATTATCCCATAATGTCATATTGAAAACCTGTTACAGGCAACGTGCAGACTGAACTATAGCGTACCACGGTGAGAACTAGATGGAAGCTGTATGCCAATTACTGTGAAGAAACCTACTGATTTATCTTAATATTTGCCTTTGGTTCTCATAAATGGTCTAAAACTAAGCTGCATTTCTTTTTTGTTTTATGAGAGAAATAAAGAAATTCTTTGCCATGCTCTTGGTTTCTCTTTAGAAAGACATTGGAAGCAGGCTTATGCCTGCATTCAACACACCATCCAGGATACCATACTCAGATGTAAACATTGGCCGAGGCACTGCTCACCCACCCCGTTGGACATCTGACAGCACCGTGGCAGAGGTGACAAGTGTTCAGCTGGAGTTTAGAGAGCTCTCTCGTCTCACTGGAGATGAGAAATTCCAGGTACAAGAGAACCAGTTGTCATCGTCTCTTCCTCTCTCCAGCACCACCTCTCAGGCTCCACCTCGTTATTGGAGAGGCTCCCTTACATTCTGTATCCTTGTCTCCTTCCATTCTTCTAAAAGATATAAAAAATAAGCCTCTATGGCAGCTGGAACAGATTTCACTGGGTTGATAAAAGTAAATGCCACTGCATTGTTGATCCACCTCCTACTAAACACCGTCTCTAAAAGATCTGATTTGGAACTATTTTATGCCTAACACATCACTATTTTTGAGCAGTCACGCCGCTTTTCAGTTTACTGGTGAATTCCTGGTTCTTCGAGTCTCTCCACTAAAGAGAACTAAATGACATCCAGTGGGAAGCAGCTTGGGGGAAAGAGTCCATTACTTCTACAATTATTTTCTTAAAGTAAATACCACAGAGCCCATAGTAGGAAGAATAATTGCTCTTTTTATCAGAAGGATTTACAAGAAAAATCTTTGCTTTTGATGTTCTTCAAACTAGTTTACCTGTAACTGGGTTTTCAGAGTACTACTCCATAGAACTACCTTGTATTTAAATTCTATAGGAAGTGCTTTGATATCCCTACATTAATGCTAGTGTTGAGAGCAACTGAATTTCCTTCATTACTGGTAGGGTTCTTATCATATTACTCACATTCTAGTTATGGGTGTGGTGTGAAGGCTGTGTCTGGGAGAAAATAAGCCAAAGTACTAATAATGTCAAAGGCAGTGGGAGGTGTATTCTGTTTGGAGTTTTTGTACACTGTCTCAGGTCAATTTATACATAAGGTCCTACTTCAGCCGCAATATTGTGGTAGTTGTAGATCCTACATTCGCAGGTTTTGATTTTTAATAAGCTTACTTTGTACTGTCTACAATTTTGTGTACATTTTGAGTTTGCAATGTCTATAAAATGTAAAAGCCTAAAATGATTGGACTTGATTTCTACAGCAACAGTGTTGAAGATTTTCAGTCTTCTGAATTTTATATCATATCAGTCATTTTTTTAAAAAAGAATGTAATACAGTTGAAGCAAAAAATTATAAAAAAATGGTTATAAAAAATACCCGACATAACATAATACTTGAATGTTTATATTGTTCCTGCAATTTTTTCTTAAACAAATAGATGTGATTTTGACTTTTCCAAATTACCACTATTAATGAAGGTCCATGATTACTTTTCTGGATTTTTTTCCACATCTTGTCCACACCTCCACTGCATCATCTCATAATTCAAGTAGGGCCTTATTCATACAGTTATTTACAGGAATTAAAATTGTACATTATGCACCTTAGCCATGATAGGCAAAATACAGCCCGCAGGCTGGATGCAGCTGATGGCCCAGCAGTGAACCCCAGGCAGGTTCCCTGTCGGCTCTGCCCTTGCGTGCTACTCAAAGCGACCGGCTGCAGGGGCCAGGTGTTAATGTGTGGTGCAAGCTGGGATGAGGGTGGGAGGTTTTGCACACTGCCCCCACCCTCAGCATAGTCTTGCAGTTCCCATTGGTAGAGCAGGGTGTGCAGAGTACCCTGTCTCCCCCCCCCCCACACACACACGTTTGCAGTGCTCAGAGAAGCACATGGACCCTGCAGCTGGGCATGCAGGGACATGAAAGCCAGGAAGCCTGCTAGGCTCCTCCCAACTCATTGCCCACCCTGCTGCACCCCGGCTCCTGCATCCCAGTCACCTGCTCCAGGTCACAACCCACATCCCTGCATCCCCTCCTGTACCCCTCCTTCAAGTCATAATCCTCTCCTGTACCCATACCCCCTTACCAGATCCTGCACCCTGTCCTCTGTCCCAGGTCACAGTCCCCACCCAGACCCTGCACCCCTTGTATATGCCTTCCTCTAGGTCAGACTCTTCTCCTGCACCCTTACCCCCTCCTGAACTGTGCACCCCATTCCTTTACCCTGAGCTCCCTTCTGCACCCAACCTCCATCCCAGACCCCATACATCCTCCATTAACATCATGGAAGAGTGCAGTTCTTGACCACTTATAAATTCTTGCAGTGGTCCTCCCATCAGAAATTATTGCCCATCCCTGTCCTTCGCTATAACCTGTGTCATAAAAATCTTAGTTTAAAAAAAAAAAAAGGTTGGCATCATTGCCAACTTAAGTTGAGCTACAGTATTAATCAAAAATATTTGAGCTTCACTGACCTCAAAACAGACACTGTTAGAGGTGTTGCAGGCCACTTAATTGAATGCAAGTGTTAACCTACTCTTCTGTCAGTTGGTATTTGAATCTGAGGCAAGGCGTATACTAGATCCAGAAGGTCGACTTAAGGTAAGCAAATCCAGCTATGTAAATAATGTAGCTGGAGTAGACATACCTTAAGCCGAGCTTGTCTCCACAATGGGAGATTGATGGGAGCAAACATTCCCATCAGCTTCCCTTACTCATCACAAGTAGTAGGAGTACCATTGTGGACCAGGGGGCACCCTCAGTGTATGATTTAGCCAGTTCTTACTACACCTGCTAAGTCAAATGCTAGAAGATTGATCTCCAGTGCAGAAAGTGAAGATGTGTCCTGACTTCTAAACTATCTGGATTCATCAACATCACTGTCTCTAGCTTCTTAACAAATCTTCCTAACTATCATATTTGCTGTCGCTTCTCTGAAGCCATAAGCAGCCGCTGTATTGGAAAAAGGAAAAATCGCACAACTGTTATCTACTGTTGGCCATTGAAGAAACATTGAGCTGTGTCCTGGCATTCTCATTCAGTGTGTATTTTATCCATTTATTTGCTGTAGAAAGCAGCAGACGCGGTGATGAAGCATGTACATTCCCTCTCTGGGAAGAATGATGGGCTCGTGCCCATGTTCATAAATACCAACAGCGGGCAGTTCACCCACCTTGGTGTCTATACTCTGGGAGCCAGAGCCGACAGCTACTATGAGTATTTGCTCAAACAATGGATCCAGGGTGGGAAGAAAGAAAATGAGTAAGTTCTCCTCACTTCCTGTATCTGTTTAAGAATGATGTAAGTTATAAGACGTGGTACCCTACTTAGCAGTTTAAAAGAAAAAGTATCCAATGCAGACTCTGATGTGAGCATATTTGAGTAGGTTAAAAAAAAAACAAAAAAACAAAAAAAACCAAGCTAGGTCAGCAGACCCGTTAGTAACTGCCTAGCAATGTGGGGATGAGATGTCAGTTTGTAACTCTGCTTCCCCTCCTACCTAGGGTGTTGAAGGTTGTGATTATTACAGATGAGGGAGGGATTTAAAACCATTTGCAGCAGGTTCTGTTGTGCAAATAAAGTTTTGTTGCTCTGTAGGAAATACCACTTATTCTTTCTCTCCAAAGCTGCCCGGCATTTTGCAGGCTCTGAGAAGGGGGTTAGTAAAAAACCTGCTGGAGGGACAGGTACCACATCCATGATTGTCCCTTTTTTAGTCCAGTTACAGGTCTGATATTTGAGTCATGTGCCTTGGATTCTAGTATGTTTCTCCTGTCTAGCCTGAATAACTGGAAAGCAGCTTGTTCTGGGATGAGATGATTGGAAGGGTTTGTGGGACTAGGAAGATGGTGTTTTGTGTGAGCCTCTTTCCCACACCCTCTTGAAGATTAAACTTGCCTCTAGGACAAGTGTTCTCAAACTTCATTGCACTGTGATCCCCTTCTCATAACAAAAGTTATGACACTGAGGCCTGAGCACACCTGAGCCTCTCCAGCCTAAGTTGAGGCGGCCAAAGCTCAAGGGGCTTCAGCCCCATGCAGGGGGCCTATAACCTGAGCTCCACCATGTATGGCTGAATCCCTTTGGCTTCTGCTTCAGCCCTGTGCAGTGGGGCTTAGGTTTCTGCCCTGGGCTCTAGCAAGTACAAGTCAGCTCTGGTGACCTCATTAAAATGGGGTTGTGACCTAGTTTTGAGTCCCAACTCGTAGTTTGAAAACCCCACTGCTCTAAAGGAGCTCCCTGCAAGATAATGGTGAGGAATGGGAAACTTGCGTGACTCCTGCCAATGCTGTTATAGTTGTGTAGCTATAGAACTTCTGTCTTGATTGGTTGTGAATCCAGCATCTTTCACGAGAATTACCATTCACTGACTCCTTTACTTTTAAAATTGTTTTAATTAGCAGAAATTCTCAGAAATCAATATATGTTCAAGAATTTTTCTCCTAATCACCCTTGAAAGACGCCACCATTGCTTAGCTATATTGCAGATACATGCTAGATGCATTTTGTATAAACAGGGTTACTTGGATTTTTCTTAATGTTTTATATTTGACTAAATATCTTGAGTAATGCCTACTGAAATCAAATAGAAAGTTTCTGCTCTCCAAAGTGTGGCCTTTGAGATGCATGAACTATATATAAAGTAGAGTTGGATAAATGTACTTTTTAAAATATGTATGTTGGGATCAACTAGGAACGGTTTTAATTCACAGACTGTTGGAAGATTACATGAAAGCTATAGAAGGGGTGAAAAAGCATCTGCTTCGGAAATCACAACCCAAGAAGCTTACTTTTGTAGGTGAACTAGCACACGGCCATTTCAGTGCCAAGATGGTAAGCACTTGAACCTGAATTGTTTAAAATGGCTCTTATGAATACTGTTGCATTCTCCCTCCGCTATCTGCAGTTCCATAGGGGAAAGATCTTGAGTACAGTAGTTAAATACATGTGTATTCTGTGTGTGTACAGACCAAAAGTTTTGATAGCGGCTGCTGGAAGATCCAAAAATTGAAAGGTGAAAACTGGCCAGGGATCCTTGTAATCTGCAGATACTTTGTACGTTTAGATATAGCCTCTGAAGGGTGGTGATGCTCTTTTTCCTTTCCTTTTCTTTTATGGGCAGGTAGTATTTTGGTTTAAAAGAATGCTGGGTTCCGGTGTGACGGTAGTGATAGCATTTAGAACTAGGTTACAGGTAACAGTCCCTGCTGTGGTCAGAGGCCCTTCTTTAGGTTTTTATTTGCTGATCTGAATCTCCCTATGATTTTCCACTTGTGCATCTCCAGTAGTCAACACATTCAGTGCAATCATTTGTTACATTACCTTCAGCATCTGAAACACTGACGGAGATCGTGCCTGTTTTGTGTACTAGTCACTTTTTCTACAATCGAAAAATACAAGGGAATACATGATCTAGTATTCTAGTCAGTAGTTGGTACATGAATGGAAGTCAGGAGATTTCGAGTTCTGGTATTGACTCTGCTACAAATTTGCTGTGTGACCACCATCTCTTATTTCCTCTTATTCTAGGTGGCAACTATTGGATGCAGGAATTGGTGAATTTCTATTCCTGTGTTATACCAGAAGTCAGATTATCAGAATGGTTTTAAAATGATGAACTAACACTCCTTTTCAAAAGCATTTTGAGTGCTTTCTGTATAAGATATTATATAAATGAAATTGACAAATATTTAAGCAGTGAATTACTAATGTACAGTATGTGTAAATCTGCCCTCTTAAAACTGCATCTGAGTGTATTTAATGCAGTCCCTGCAGGGCAGAGACTTTTGCAGAATTTCATTTATCATCTCTGCTTGAAGGGTCTGGCTGAAACTAGGGATGTTAAGGACTAATCGACTATCCAGTAAGCAAATGCTTATCGGATAGTCGACGAGTCACTTCCACCCCCGCCTTTCTGCCTCTATCAGATAGAGGCGGGGGGAGAGGGGGGGCAGAGGAGAGGAGAGCTGCCATTTTGAAATGCCACTACAGTGTTTAAAAGGGGCAGCAATGCATGGAGCCCGGAATCAGCTGGGGACTCTCCAGCTGACCCCAGGCTTCTGTAGCGCTGCTGCTTTGAAACACTGCAGTGGTGTTTTAAAGGGTCGGCACCACCCTATTGACTAATCGAATAGTCGATGCAAAAATGCATCGACTATTCGAGAAATCAGTTACATGCTACTTAACATCCTTAGCTGAAACCTCACCATACCTGATGAGTTGAAAAGGTGTTAATGTTGTTAAGTCAGTCCCTCTATACTGTTACCACCAATATTGATCACTGCCTGTTGAATTAGGGACCTTGAGAGTTTTGTGCAGAGAAGTTCTCTGGGAGCCTTGTTAGCACAGACTTATCCACTTAGAGATTGGCAGGTGTGGTGATAGGTGTCTAATCACCTCTTTAGAATGGTAGTAAAACTCCACATTTAATCTGTTATAAGTCCTGTTATTCACAGTATTAGCCTTACTAGAAGAGACTGTTAATCTTCTTGTTAACTGAATAGCAGTGGGGGTGAGCACTGAGAATGGTACATGACACAGGTTCCCAACTTGTTCATGTGCTGACTTTTTTGACTATTAAGTTATCATTGTAACATTTCATAGTATTCTTGGAACATAACCACACATAACTTAGTTGCCTTAGTGTTGCACAACCCTTGAGGTAATATCTCTCTCTTCCGTTCCTTGAACAAATAACTGAATAATAAAGTTGCATTGTGTAGGATTCATGAAGGGAAGTTCCATGTAACCCTTTTGCTCCTACTGCTGCCGCTGCGCAGGAAGGAAATCCAGTGTCGTTCTGTGGAATGTTGGTTGTATACAGAGCAATACTGAGGATGTCTGACTTAAGGTATCAAGTGTTTCTGACACTTAAATGGATAATACAAATTTTAGTGGTAGCAAGGAGAGTCAACTTTATCCTGAACTCTGTTATATTCATCTTATATCAGCTGTGCTCTGACTGATCTACTTTAAAACTTCAGATACTTCCCCAAAACCTGTTACCCTTGGTTTCTGTGGGTAATTTCTTTTTTGCCTTTTATTTCAGTCTGTTTCAAAATGAGAGCTCATAAAATGTGTTTTCTGTTCATAGTTTTTATCTTAACCCTCATCCTTCTCTTCCCTATCATTTTTTACTACTTTTTGTGTTTGAATAATTTAGCTTTTAAGCTCTCTGGGCCATTTTAAATGTTTAAAAGAATCATCTCCTTAGAGCACCTTGCAAAGTTAGGGTGCTACATAAATATTAGAGACACTGAGTTTGCATTTTTTCAAATTTATGCTTTCTGAGAGAACTTTCATGAAATGTTGCTTGAATTCTTTTTAAAATGGATTTTTTTGTTCCCCTATTTGATTTTAAAGGTCTTTCAGTTTCTCCTTGCTAATTGGCAGTACAGGGTAACACAAACTGACTTCATGTAAAATGTTATGAAATACACCAGGCTAGCAAACTGAACAAGATGAGACTTTTTTCCCCACAGTCTTCTGATTTTAATAATTTAAGGTGGTACAAGTATCAATAATAGCTACAAGATCTTGTGATTCCAAGTTGATAAGAAAGTGTCCTTTAGTAATGCACCAGCCTCCTATCATGTTACATTTTTCCTTAATAAATAACTGTGGCCTTTAAGTAGTACAATATGCTTATTGTACTGATACAGGGGAGTGGAAATTCTTCATTGTTTCAGTACTTCTCACAGCAGGCTGTGCTTTGTCTTGTAGGATCATCTAGTTTGCTTCTTGCCTGGGACGTTGGCTCTTGGAGCTCATAATGGTCTAACTGCTGATCACATGGAGCTGGCCAAAGCCCTCATAGAGACTTGTTACCAGATGTATGCTCAGGTAGAGACAGGCCTGAGCCCAGAGATTGTACACTTCAATCTCCATGCACAAAAGGACCACAAGGATGTGGAGATCAAGGTAAAGAGCTCTGAGTATTGCTATAAATCAGTGGTCTCCAACCTTTTTACACCCAAGATCACTTTTTAAGTCTCAGA
>JANRFK010000975.1:1412673-1423007 GCA_030068395.1 Apalone spinifera | reverse complement strand
AAAAGTGGCTGATTTTTCCAGAAACTGGCCAGTCTAGACACAGCCTAATAGTATTCATTCGTACTTGTGATGCCTCCACTTCAGAGTAAATATTGCTTGGTTTGTTGTGTATAGTCACAATCATGAAGTACCGCTCTCTTACACGGTGAGGCTTGTAGCGAGGTACCACTGTGTAAAACAGGAGTTGGAAAAATCTCTTAGCCCAAAGTAGCTCTGAAAGGTGGCTGTAGGGCAAAATAAAACCCTGTTTTGAGAAATCTAACCTCGCTGCTATCCTTAAAAATGGGCATTTCTACCGAGGTGCTCTGCCTGGGGCTTCCTCCATATTTTGTATGGACCTGTAAGGAATCAGGTTAAATCTGAAACTCCACTGATTCTCTTCAACTGTTGGGAGGGAAAGAAGCTTTGCTTTCAATTCCCCTTGTACCTGCCTGTCGTGAGGGATTGAGGAGAGGGCAAGCCTCTGCCACTGTCAGCTTTTCTAGCTTTTTTGTGGTTTTTCACCTATAAAACTACAGTAACTCTGCAGCTGTGAGCTTTTTCAAGGAGCAGCCTGAAAGTGAAAGGAAGACAAGTTTTATTGCTTCCCTCAGGATTCTGAACAGCAGAAGTGAAACTGGGTAAGTTTAGCTAGTTTCATGTTGCTGCTTGGCAGAGCTGCAGTAGAAAGACTGCATTTGTATGGCTGTAGCCTCAAAGAAAATGCAGCATTTATTCACCATTGGAAAGTTATTGGCACAATGTGAAGGACTAAAAACTGCAGGTTTTTTAAATGAAATGTTAAGTACTGTTGGAAGTGATCATGCAAGCTTTCTTGCAGCCCAGGGAAAGCTTCTGACTTGTGTATGGATTTTTCCAGCCTGGAATTAAGCTGTTGTATTCTGTAACCACATGCAACATTTCTGGAACTTGCCCCTACCGTCCGTATGATTGAATGAAAAAACATTATAGTGGAATGATTAGCCTTTTGTTAACGCAGCCACTGGTGTAGTCTTAATCCAGCAGGCTTGGCTGCATTGGTGGGAGGAGCTGTCTGACTTTCATTTTTAGTCTCTTTCAGGCATTACTCGAGGGCAGGGCAAAATACGGCCTGGGGGACGGATTCGGCCCACGAAGCCATGGGTTGTGGCCTGCAGCCCATCCTGTCAGGATCCTCAGGCACACAGCTGCCACAGGTTTAAAGCACAGTCTGGTGGGTCTCTGCTCGAGAGGGGAGGGAGGCTTCATGTGATCTCCTCACCCCCAGCCCAACCATCAGCTATTGGTCAACCAACCAGCCAATAGGAGCTAAGACATTGGCCTGGAGCTGAGAGCCACATGGAGGGCACAGCCTGCAGCTCCAAGTGATCTGGGGCTGCAGCAGGTAGGGAGCCCGGGCTGGCCAGGAAATGCTTAGGTAAGCGCCTCCCAGCCAGACCCTGTCTCTGGCACTCCTGCCCCCTCCTCACCCCAACTCCCTCTCCCAGGTCACCATCCAAACCCTCTGCACTCCCCTGCCTCAGGTCACAACTCCCTCCCAGATCCTGTACCCCCGCCTACACCCCTCCCCCCAGGCCAGAATCCTCTCCTGCACCCCAACACCATCCCACACCCTGCACCTCAATCCCCTGACATGACCTCCTCCTTCACCCATAGTCCTTCTCAGACCTCATCCCAGTCCCTTACCCCGTGTGCCCTTCTGGATCCAGCCTCTCTCCCAGATCCTGCACCCCCTCTACAGAAAAGTGCGGCCCTTGACCACTTTCCAAAATCTTGGAATGGCCCCCACCAAAAATTATTGTCCACCCCTGCATTATTCCCTAAAGAGGAACACATCTAATCTGCAGAAATACTTTCCTTGTTAAGTTTTGTGTGTTAGAATTTTTCAGAGGTGAACTCTTATCTCCTCTGGAAGTAGAAAGTTAGAAGTCCCCACTGGCCACCATCTGTTCAGACTGTAACTTGGAGTACTTTCTAGGAGGCTTACAGCTTGCCTATCTGCTTTGTTAATGAATCACGTGTCAGACAGATTCTCATCAGTGGCATAGTCTGTGTGGCTCCTGCTTTCCCGGAGCTGGGAATGCTAGAAAAGCAGCTTCTGTAGCAGAGCAAGAATCAATGGTTGCCAAGAGAAACATCCACCTGGCTTTGGCTTATCTTGGGAGGGGGCAGGTGACTTTACTCCTTTCCTGGCTCTCCTCTCTCCCTCTCGTGACATTCAACACCTCCTCTCCCAGGGCACTATGGACACTAATGCTGGAATGTTTCAGCTTAACCTGTATGAATCTACTTACTACTCCTTGCTCTGGGGGAAACTTACTCCCAGTTCCTGGAGTCTGCTTTGAATCCTTTGTAAAAATATCAAGCAGTGGCCTGAGTATCTACATGAACCAGCTGTGGCATGGTGGAAGCAGAGATATGCCAGTGTCAATATTAACCAACACTGAGCATTGCCTTGAGCAAGGGGTAAGAACCTGAACAAGTCCTATACTTTGCCCACCTAAGTAACATAAGCCTGGGATGACCCTTTGGTGGAGGCTTTCCAAATGCTTTCCCCACCAAGTGTAATCATTGTAAGATGATATTTTACTTTAAGACATAGAATTACTAAGCTGTAATATTTTTGCAGTCTTGCTAGTATTTATTGTATACAGTATTTGCAGTAGGTGAGAGTCTACTTGTTAATGTGCAAAGGTGAATTTATTTCACTTCAAAGGGATAGAAAAATTTTTGTATCCTTTGATTATATTCAAAAGCCAGCCCATGGAATTCCATCACATACTTTAATAAACTTGTAATTTATTTTAAAATGTGTAGGTGTCTTAATTGGAAATGACATTAGTAATGCTGTTCCCAGTACAATAGCTGTTCACACTGTGGTAACTTGAGACAAAGCACTACTGCACAGCTGACTAACCCACAGATCTAACAGTCAATATAATCTTTCTGGATAAACTGGTCTCTTCAGCTGAACCCTACTGCTCACGGCACTTTACAACTAGTATTCTCACTCTACTTCCCAGATCACCCAAGAGAACTTTTAGCATTTCTTTGAAGATAGTTTCTAGCTGAACATAATCTTATATGCATCCTATAGTTTTGTGTACCACTCCAGTGCCATGGAGGGTGTGAATAATACCTTGTGCTCAATTAAGGCCATATGCTTTCTTCTGTCATTCTGGAAAGCACAAATGTGAAGTATGACCCAGTTTCTGAGGAATGGTCTAACGCTTCCAGGCAAGCTTTTATTCTTTCCTCCCATGACAATTACATCTTCCGCAAAATACAGATAAGCATGTGGCTGGCACCAAGTGCTGTTGCCTTCAGTCAATGGATTTGGCCTACTCGTTTTCTTTTGACAGACTTGACTCACTCACAGGATGCTTAGGCAGGTAAATTTTCATCACCATGGTAGAGCCACTTAAATTGGCATTTTCATCAAATGGTCAGTGCAAACTTGGCTCGTAGGCTGCAACCCTTGTGCTTTCTGGTACCAATACTATCAGCACAGCACTCTGGCTGGCTGACTATCTTCACAGTGATATACCCCCAGACATCTTCTCCCAGGGCTTCTCAGTCCTTGCAGATTGCACCCAGTCACGGATAATCCTTGCTTCTAGTTTGCGTGCAGCTGTGACAGATGGAGGGTCTGCTGGATTATATCCTCTGTAGGGAATGCCACACAACATACACAGTTAGTTGTCCATATCCCTCTGACCCACAGAAAATCTCAGGCAGGAGCCACATGCAAGTGAGAAACAAAAAACCAAAACCCCAACCTGCACTGACCTGGCCCCCAACTGAGAAGCAGAAAAAAGAATGACTCCACTCACCACAACTCAAGGCCGCAGGGGTCCCCTCGCACTCCAGCCCAGGGGCCAGACCTGCTCTGAGTTAGTTTCCTTGCGGGAGGGGCACTTCCCGCTGCCAGGCAGAGCCAGCTCTCTGCTACTTTCCTCCCTGCAGCAAGGGGCCGGCCTTATGTTCCAGCCACGCCATGAAGTGCCACGGCTCATGGCTAGATTAGTTCCTGCCATAGCAAACAAGGCTATAGCCGTGCTGCCTACTTACCATCCAACCGTGCAGCTTTCAACTGCTCTAGTCGTGTGTAACCCTGAGCAGTTACAGCATGAGCCAAAGCACCACTGGGGAGGCAGCCACCCTGCCTGCAGCCAGGGGCTGTGCTGGAGCTTGGGAAGCTCAGGGTGAGAAGCACACTCCTGCCCTCTGCTCAGTGGCCCAGGCATCCAGCATGTGACTAAGGAAGACAAGCTTGAGACCAGGTCTGTCACTGTGCAGTGCTGCATAAGGCTGCTCTGAGCGACGGGCAGAGGGCTGGCTCGGGAGTGAGGGGTGGGAGGAGAAATCATTTGCCTGTAAAGGAGCTTGCACTGAGTAACTTGGCACAAGCCCTGCTCTGAGGGGCCCTCTCACAGATGACTCCAAGTGAACCAGAGAAAACAGCAGGTGGGAACCAAATACGGTTTCCATGCTGAGGGAGAAGCAGAGCTAAGTAAGGGGATGGCTCTTCTTCCAAACCATTGTTTCAGCAACTTCCTGCCCCGGGGCTTGGTGGGCTGCCTCCTGCTGAGGATTCAATTGTCTTTCATTGCTGGGATGGCCCAGCTCAAGGGGGAGGCAGGACGCAAGCCTGACCGTCCCAGGACACCTACCGCAGATCCAGATGGTGAGCGCTTCCCTTAATGGTTATCGCAATGAGTGAGGAACTGAGGTTACTTTTTATCTGGAATGATAAGATACGCAAGTTAAGTTCCTGGTACCAGGCAAGTGTGTTGAATTCAGGCTTTAAAAGTCAGACACAGAGCTAGAGCTAGAAAGGGGAAGAGGACACCGGCAGAGTCGTTAGCAGGTCAGGTACTGGTGTGCCAGGATCACCATAGGCTCTTGGTTTCCTCCCCTCCCAACATGTCAATGTGCTTTCACAAATGAAACTGACATTACACATGAAAAGCTTCAACTTGTGTCCTGGTTTATTTCCCCAATAAAACATTCAGACATTCCAGGCCCACAAGCCTTGCGGCCATTACCATGGTCCACCAGGCCGCTGAGGAGAATGAATTCAGTTTTAGTTTGCACAAATCTTCTCTTCAGCAGCTAGAAGCTAGGGCATTCGTGCTTGAGCACCAAGCCGGGAAGAAGTTGGCTTTCCAGGTGGAGTGAGGGGTGGTATGGCCACAGCTGGTTCTTGTCCTATGTCACCAAAGTCTGCGCCAGCAGCTGCTAGTGCAAAGAGTCAATAGAACCACATCCTCTCTGGCACAAAAACAGAACTTCCATTTGCCACAAATGTTCTAGGGCTGCCAATTAGCTTAGCAGCACAAAAATGCCTATTGAACAGAATGCCATTTCCCTGAAGTGGGGGTTGTGAACCTGACTTATCTCCCACACATGCACAGCCCACAGTGATGCAGATACTTACTCCACCACCTGCCCAGGGATCCAAGTCTCCATTCGAAAATATGATGTTGCTTGCAGCTTTCAGGTCTGAAAGTCACACAGATGCTCTCTGAGAACCCTCTTTACGTCCCTGTCCATTTACCAAACCCTCCGCCGCTGCCTGAGTGTGCGCAAAGGACAGCAGAACATTGAAAACATTCTTGGCACTCGCTTTTGGTTTTCCACTTAAGTGAATTGCAGTATGGACGGACTTCAGAGCCAGGCTTCCCTGGGACTCTGCCACCACCTCCCCTCTAATTTAGTGGGCATGAGGGCCAGAGGCACAGAGGTGGAAAAGAAGCTGTGCTGAGACTGCTGCCCATTCTTCCAGAAAGCAGCCAGTCCTGTCCTGCTCTTCCTTCCTCCCCCCCCCCCATGACCTGCTCCATGCTTTGCTGGTGCCAATCTGCTGAGTTTGGGCAAGAATCAATTGGGAGGGAGGAGAAAGTCAAATTAGGAACTGGGAAAAGCCAGCAGAATGTCTGAGCTGGGTTGGTGGAGGTAATAATGCTCAGAGGGGAGGCATAAAGGAAATGGGAGGAGGCCGCAGCTTGGAGACTAGCTCATTTAACTGCAGTGCCTAAGCGAGAAGAGCTGCAACTGTAAGAATCACTTGCCATCTTCATTCTAACCAAGCAAACCCTTCCCCTTACTGCTCTCCAGCTGTGGTAGGGAAATACGACACACAGGGACAGCAACGTGCTGCTTACCGCTGCCCCAGAACATTGTTTGCAGCCAGTTCCTGCGTGGCTGCACGAGCCACTTGCCAAAGCAGTACTGCTGTCTCATAGCCTCAGTGAACGGCATCGCAGGGAACATGTCAGTCACGTTGTTGCTGTTGAAGGTTAAGTTGATCTCGGTACAAGCCTGTGATGGAAACAGGAACCGTCAAGATGCAAAGGGGAAGGAGCTGCAGCAGAGTCCAGGAATTCCCTCAAGCCACGTACCTGGTAGTCCCATGCCTCGGCATCCAGGCCAGCGCCGCAGCCGGTTGGGTCTGAACATTTTTGGTACTGTTTGTAGACGTCGTAACAGGGCACCATGCCAGTTGAGTTGTAGAACACTCCTGTCGAGCACAAAGAGTTCAGCTAGGCTGTTATTAGTTCAATGTCTGCGCTAACCAGAGCGATCCCAAAGACTCCTGCAGAGAGACCTGACAGAGCAGACAAAGAGCCCGGGGGTGTGGACAGGGTAACCGAACTAGAAAGCTGTGCTCCATTTGGAGCCAATCCATAGTGAAGAGTGCAGCTCTCCATCTGCATAGTCACGAGGTCAGCAAAACCCTCTGCCTCTTTGCTGCAATACCCCCATGTCCGCAACAGCCATCGCAGCCCAACCCTTGTCTCTGGCGTGTGTGAGCCTCAGCCTAAGGCACGTCAGCTGTTGCACAGTCTCCTACACAAACTATCCTGCCTCAGGTTAGTGGCTGTCCACCCCCCAGGGTGAATGCACTGCAGCTTCAAGACTGCAACTTGAGCAAACTGGCTAATGCCAGCCCTGCAAAGAGAATTTTGTTTGATCACTGATTGAGAAAGGGAGGGGGACATGCCCAGACTGGCCCAGCTGAAAACAAGTACCTGGCCAGCGCAAGCCAATCAGGCGTAGCATGGGAGCTGGCGGAGACTGTGGCCGCCTTTGTGTGGATGAATGAAGCTCTGTTTGCTGCCTGCCACTCAAATGACCTCCTCATATAGCAGCCCCACAGGACCACACGCCAGACAAACAGCAGGGCGAGTGCTCCTAGCCTGTGGACTGGTCTCCTCTGCAGCGCACCCAGCACTGAGCAATCCCACAACAGACTGCAGACCTGACATGGGGGGAAGAAATCACCCCTGAGACACCTGCAGAGATTCCTGCTCACAGGCAGCTTTCCAAGAGATGTCGCTCAGTGCTCAGAGCCAGTTGCTTGCATCGGACACGTACCTGGCCAAGCTCCTGGAGGGAGCGTGCAGCCTTCGCTCCCAGGGCGCGCTGTGTGATGTAACGCTGGAGGCAGAGGGGGTTCGCTTCCCAGCACACAAGATCATTTTGGCTTCGGCGAGTAATTACTGCAAGATCCTGTTTGTTGGAAACTCGAGCCGTGCCGGGAGCGGCAATGCCAGCGTCCAGCTGAAAGCCATCAGCGCAGGGGGGCTGAGGAACGTTCTCAACTTCATTTACTCCAACAAACTGGAGCTCTCCCTGCAGAACGTTGAGGAGACGCTCAAGGCGGCAGAAGCCCTGCTCCTGCGGGAGGTGATCAAGCTGTGCTTTCAGTTTCTGGAGCACAGCCTGGATGGCGGGAGCTGCCTGGACACACTCAGCATCGTCAAGAGGCTTGGGCCAGAAGAGCTGAGGCAGAAAGCGAGGGCCTACGTCGGGCGGCACTACCGCCAGATACTGACCGATCCTCGGGGTGTGAAGGAGCTGGACAGAGACACCCTCTGTGACATCTTAGACAAGACAGACATGGAGGGATGCACTGAGCTGCAGCTATTCAACGCTGCCGTAAGCTGGCTGCTGCACGACAGCACGAGGCTGGCAGGAGCAGCAGATATTCTAAGGAGAATCCGATTTCCCCTCATTCCTCTGCGGGATCTGCAGCGATACGTGCAGGAAACGCCCGTTATGAGGACAGACTCCAACTGCCGCAGGTACCTGCAGGAGGCGCTAATCTACCACTCCCAGCTCTACGCTCAGCCAGCCCTTCAGAGCCAGCACACAAGCGTCCGCTCCAGCTCCTCGACGCTGCTCATTCTGGGGGGCAGAACCACTGACAACAGAGTCTGCCGAGACATGTGGGCTGCAGATGAGAGCTGCAGCGCCTGGAGCAAGGTCGGGGAACTCACCACCCCCGTCTACAACCACTGTGTGGCTGTGATCAGTGACTTCCTCTTCCTCCTCGGCGGCCAGGCCAGGTTCGATCCCTCTGGGAAACGCCCTTCGAACGAGGTAAGGCGCGCCGGAGGGGGAAGCCTGGGCCAGGAGTCCTGTAGAGACAGAGGCTCCAACCTGTCCAGCTTTCACAAGGCCACTGGATGTTGCAGGTGCTCAGTGTAAGTGGGAAAAAATCAGGCCCCTTATTCAGCTGCCTAACGTTTGCTGGGAAGCGTTGGCCTTAAACACGGCAGAGCCCCTGGCCCTGGGGCGCCCAGCAGAGACACGTTCCTCGAAGAGCTGCCAGCCCAGCGCACGCTGCTCAGTGACCCAGCCCAGAGGTGCAGCAGTCGCGCTAGAGAAGGGAATGGATTCCTCTCCCGCTGGTCAGGGCAGGCCCGTTCCTACAGGGACTTCCTAGCACTCTGTCTGGTTATCCAGTCCCGCTGGGTTGGGGCTCCCCAGGCCCTTTGGGAGACACGTTAGCTCACTTACTCTCCATCTCGGTTTAGTTTATTCCACCTCCTCGAATCGCATCGGCAACCCTCGTACGCCAGCCCCAAACGTTTTTAGTAGGAGAACTGGGCCTCAGCAATCGATCCTCTTGGCCTTTGACCTCTACTGCCCAGTCCAGGCCCTCAAACGGGATCATTCAGACCGGCCCCTCTGCCCCAAGACGCAACAGCAGGAGTTAGTCTAGGGCACTCGCGGCTTGTGTACATGCGCCCGCCAGCCAGCCATTGAGTAGATTTCGAAAAGCTCTCTGGCATGCGGGTCCTGTCTGCGGACAGAGCTGGGCGGGCTGGGCACGCTGAGCCGTTAAAGGAAACCATGCAGGTTGGGATGTTACCCCCTCAGTGTAATCCCGGCCTAGGACTCCAGCACGTGTCGCTGTTCCATGCTCATTCTAATCGAGTTGGCTCGTGCAGAAGAGCTGGGAGCCAGTGGCAATGCAGGTAGCAGAAGGGGCAAGCTGCTCGAGGAGTTACCCAAGGCTGGGGGCAGGCTGGTACAACCCTCCCCCCCACCCACGCCCGCAAAGCCAGTACCCAGTGCCTGACTGAAGTTAGCGGAGGTGTGTCTGCTCAAAACGCAGTGACGCCCCGGCTGGCTGCCTCGTGCGGCCCCACAGCTCCCAGCCTTGCTCTGTGACCGCCGTCCCTCCTAGGTGTTCCGGTTTGATCCCCGCAACGTGGCGTGGCTCCAAGTCTCCAGCATGCTGGAGAGGCGAACGCGCTTCCATGCAGATGTGCTGTCTGGGCGTATCCTGGCCGTGGGCGGAGGGACGCTGCTGGGGAAGCTCACCAACACAATGGAAGCATACACGCCTGCGGAGAACCAGTGGGAGTGCGCGGCTCCCCTCCCCGTCCCCGTGGCTGACCACGCAGGTGCCACCCACAAGGGAATCCTCTACGTGTCAGGTAACGCGGCTCTGGGAACCTCCAGAGCTTCCTGGCTTTTCCTGGTGGCCTGACCAGGCCAGTGCGTGGCTGGGCGAGTGCCTAGGGAAGTCTAGCGTGCTCTATGGGGTAGTGCTGGTCCCCTCCCAGCTCAGCTCCACCCATTACATCAGGGGCAGCGCCCTGCGCGGGAGACTTACACAGGCTACAGTAAGAGAACCCATGGAACGTGTGGTCAGAACAAGAGTTTTGACCAGGGTGTTGGGACCAAATTCCAGCTGCTTTCCTTTCAGAAAGAAAGCTAGCAGGAGGCTGGCCAAGCACGGCCGCATCTCCAACCACCCACGGGACGTGCATTTTAATGGCAGACGTGGGACTAACCCCGGAACTGCTCAACCTAGGAAAGAAGCATAGGAAGTAACGGAGGTGTAAGCTGTTCCGGGCAAGGCCCGTCTCTCGCGATGTGATGTTTCATACAGCACCTCGCACAAAGCCCGAGCTCACGGGGAGCGTTGCCACAACTGCAGAGTTTACACCAGGGTGGGCAATAACTTTTTGATGGGGGAGGCACTCCCCCCCCCCTTACTTTGATGATAAATGGTCAAGGGCTGAACTCTTCTATGGAGGGGTCTGGGATGGAGG
>JANRFK010000975.1:1384719-1395274 GCA_030068395.1 Apalone spinifera | reverse complement strand
TTTTCTTTCTTCATCTGCTGAAGTGGGAACCTGCGCCGTCTTTAGCCCCACACAGCCATGCTTCACATAGTGGATGGGGATATTAATGCAAATCTTTAGACCCACATTTAAAACAAAATCTGGCAGATTAAATTATCTTTATGGTATAAAACCCAGGCCAAGGCAGTCAAAATAAGATGGGTTGGGGCTAGGATGATGGAGCCTGGGCTTTCAGGGAGAGGAGTTCTGTCTTAAGGAGTAGGAGGAGGGGAATTTTAGAGAGAGAAAATGGAGGGATTCATCAAACTCTCTGCTCACACAATAGGATTGGTATTCCTGTATTTTGAAAGACCTGCATTTAAACAGATACTTATTTTGAAGTTGCATAAAACTCTCCCCTAGATTAACTAATTCCCAAGATCCCATTCTGAAATACTTGCATAGGCACTAGGGGATTCCTTACATTCCTCCATTATCCTCTTTTTTGGAGTTGGTGCTTCACAGCAGTTTTGCACATAAGCACCAAGGTAATAAGGAAACTATTTGAATAGAATAGAATAGAATGTAACATTTCTAAGAAAAATTGCTTTCAGCAATGGGCTTACCTTCTTTGGGCCTGCTTCTGTTTTCAGATCAGTAATAATACTGCTCAGGGTAGAGAGCTTTTTTATTATTAGCTGCAGCAATTCACTTTCCTTGGCCCTAGATTAGAAATACAAAAACAGAATGTTGAAACCTATTTAAGATGACAAGGAACACATGTGAAATCAATTATAAAGGAGCCCACAAATCCTACACATTATTTGCTCATGTCTCACATAAGCAGGGAAGACCAATCAGGCTGTGTCTACATTGGCACAATCTTGCACCAAAGCGGCCCCTTTTGCACAAAAACATGCTGCCTGTCTACACTGACGGGAAGTTCTTGCACAATAACACTGACATTCTAATGAGTGAAATCAGTGCTTCTTGCGCAAGAACTATGATGCTCCTGCTCACAAATAAGCCCTCTTGCACAACTGTTCTTACGCAAGAGGCCAGTGTAGACGGGCAACATGAATTTCTTGCGCAAGAGAGCGTCTACACTGGCACGGATGCTCTTGCGCAAAAGCACATTTCTTGCGCAAAGGCACATGCCAGTGTAGACGCTCTCTTGCACAAATACTTTAACGCAAGAACTCTTGCGTTAAAGAGTATTTGCGCAAGATCATGCCAATGTAGACGTAGCCTCGGTGTATCCTTGTTTCTGAAACAGCCACAGTTACTTTAAGATCCAACTGGTATCTTTTCTATTAGATGCTCAATAATTTCACGAGCAGTTTGAAGGAAATGTGAGTTTCAATTTAAAGCCACACAGGACAGTGACAAAAGTGCTTGGTTGACTCTACAATGCATCATGTGTGGAAACATTTCTTCCTGACACCTGTAGATGCTCAACTTATACCTTGCAGCATGGAGATTGATAACATTTGAAATGTAGAATCCTGACAATTCCAGACTGTCCACCAAACAAAGGTCCACTGTTTCTAAATGGTGTAACATCAACATGGGGCACGAAGGGGATCTTTGCCCTGCAAAGACTCCTCTGGGGAACTGAAGAGCAGCAGTGAGTCTATGGGTGCCCGGAGGCCTCTTCTGATGCAGGAGAAAAAGCTGTGGGATGTGCTGTCCCCCATAAATTGCCACTAATTGCCTTTGGCCCTTTTAACCAGCCTCATGCTCTGGTTAAGCATCCACACCTGCTCCTCCGGAAGCCCTCTGCTCCCACTAGGAGATTTGCCGGAGTAGACTTTAAATACCCATATCTCCAGCAGCTGATTCTGGGCTTCTAGCGTCTTAACCTTGAACATCCTTGGTGCTGGATGACAACTGCCTACTACCAGAAGCGGATGGGCTTTAATTTGGCATTTTCCAAGCTATAACATCAGTTCTGGGGAAGCAGCCTTCTGTGTGTTGTACGTGCAGAGCTTAAAGGTCTGGTTTCCAGCCCCTAAGTGACTCTTTCTTCTCCTTTGTTATGCCCACTCAGCACTGTGCGCACCTATAGCACTGCAAGACATTACAACGACAGTGATGGGCTTAATCAAAACCATGGCTCCACGTTCCCCTGAATTTTGGGAATGTTCCCATCTAGATCTGACCGTTGTGGCTTAAGCAGCTCTCTACTGGAAACTGCGTTTGCTGTCACACTGTGGGGTTCCTTAGTGGGGGCCAAGCCTTGAAGGGACTGGTCAAATGTATCGGATGTAACTAAATACGCACTGTACCCTCCTTGACAAGCTGCCTGAAGTAATGCAGCCAACAATTGCTAACACCAAAACAGACTTTTCCAAATTGGAGTTCAAGATTTTGCTTGCAGAACAAGTTCCATACATTTAATGTGTGTCAATTTCCATGAGACTCAAACAGGTTACAGCAAGAAACTTGACCACAGAATGGCATTTTAGATCCGACTAGTTTGTCTCCTTGCTCAGCCCTGCAAATTGCAGCTGGTGCCTCAAAATTGAGCTGAGGCTCTGCTTTGTGCACATCGCCTGAGTGTCACCAGCAAAGAACCTGCATGGCAGTGGAAGGTGAAACACAGCCAATGATTGCCTACCAAAATCAGATTATGGCCTGGAAGAGTCATGGATTAACTGAAAACATGGGAGAACGAAGCAGAGAAACCCTTTGTGATAGGGCCCCTTACAACTGCAAGGATCTGGGACAAATCTCAAAGCTTGCAACCAAAGAGGGCTGTATTGAGGGAGTATATCAAACCCTAAGGTACCAGTAGCGTGCCATGACTCAGTGTCAAGCACTGGGGATTCTTCAGCAGTGAGATCTAGTTGGTGCAAATAGACAGACATGGGGGAAAGGGCATTTTACTATGGCTAGCACAGAAGAGAAAGGTGACAAATACACTAACTACAGAAGCTTAAACAACAAGGAGTCCAGTGGCACTTTAAAGACTGACAATTTTATTATAGCATCAGCTTTCATGAGTCGCAACTCACTTCATCAGATGCATGAAGGGAATGTAAACCCCCCGGGGGGGGGGATATGAGGGGTACAGAGATGGGAGTGTTACATCGAGCTAATTTAATCAGGATGGATGTGGCTAAGAAGGTGAGAACACTTAAAGTGGAAAATTACTTATGATAATGAGCCATTCCTAAGCCCTATTCAGACCATTCTGATGGTGTCAAATTTGCATATGAATTCCAGCTCAGCAATTTCACCTTGCAGTCTGGTTTTGAAGTTTTTTGTTTTGGGTTGGGGTTTTTTTGCTTGAGAATGGCAACTGTAACTATGTGTCCAGTGATGTCTGATTTGTGCCTATGTGTTCTGTTGTGTAGAGACAGTCTGGTTTGTCCAAGGTACATGGCAAAGGTAAACACTTAAGAGTTCAAGTGATCAATAGCCAGCATGTTTGGGTCCCTGAGGAGGTCCAGCTGAGAGTCAGTTCTTCAGGCCTAGTGCCTGGGGACTGTATCAAATGAACTATGGAATTGCTTCAGTCATTTATGAGGACAGGAACACCCTGCTCATCCTCTCCATAGTTCAGGGACTAAATCAGACACAAGCATACTTCAGCCTGCTGGGCTCACATTCTTAGTTGAGCAATCTCCCCTTGAATCTCAGCTCACCTTTGAGTGGCTCCTCGGATACGCAGGGACACCTGGATATCAGTGATCAGAAGACTGAAGGCAAAATGTCTCTCCTCGGGATTGATGTGCAGCAGGGAAAGGTCTGTGACACGCCTGCCGTTTCCTCAGGGACGGAAGCTCAGTTTATCTCTGTTCTGTCACTAGCGTCCGGGTTTGGCATGTTCTCAGTGGGTTTTGGATTCAACAAACCCTTTCTGTGAAGCATTTTGCACCTCTGGCTGTGATAGTTGTGAATGTTCAGGCTTCACATTGGAACCAAATTCTCACAACAGCAGCAGCAGCATCTACATCTGAGTGGCATAATGGCAAATTGCACATGACGTGGTAACACAAGAGTTGTTGCAGTCAGACACAAAGTCCTACTGGGGCCTTTAAATGTCCACTCATGAAAACTACAAAAACAACAAAGTTGAAGACAGATTGCATGATACACGATACACGACAGCCTGTGTATTGCTTGGGCCATATGGGGCTGTGGCCACCTTTGTGAAAATATAGGAGGAACCACTAGAGGGATCCTTAGATAAAGGACCAGGATTCATTAAGCCTTTGTTTCAAAAGAGGAGCTGGGAACAGATAGCTCAGGCTTCTCCAACCCGACTTTTTAACTGTAGAAGTTCAGCATGTCATTAGTGTAATGACAACAAAACACAGGGATTATGGCAACCTCCACAACAATCCCAATTCACTTTCTAACCTTAAACTGAGTGAAAGCAGTGGTAAGGCAGCATGCCTGAAACCTCAGTTTAAAAACCAGACCAGAGACCGCTGGAAGCAGATTCCACAGCCAGTGATGCGTGGTTGCTCAAAGGCTCTGCTACGTACAGCATTTCAGGTCATCCTTTGGCATGTGCACAAGGACCCCAGTGAGCAATCGGGGACAGGAGGACTGGAGAGAAACACTGGGATGATGAAGTTATTATTAAGTCTTGTAAGGGAAGGAAAGGACTTTGACAAGGGTTTGAAATGTCATTGGCTGCAAATAAAGGGTTTTAAAAGGGTTTTAAACAGGGGAGGTGTGTGTGTGTGTGTGTGTGTTTAGGCACCTACATTTGAAAACTGAGCCTTGTATGATGCTTAGAGATTGCAATAGAAGAGGCTGTATTGTAATAAAGTAGTGGGTAGTTAATTCACTGGCATATGCCATTGTGACGACCCCTCCATACTTTGTGAAAATTGGCTTGTGAATAGAAATATACATAACTCGAAGATGCTTTAAACAAAACACCTCATGTAACCTATCAATATTACTGTTACAATCTGCTGGCTCTGTATCTCCTGTTTCTGTGCAGGCATCTTTCTTGTATGTGAAATTAGACATATGAAGCGTGAATCTGTTCATAGTTCTGTGCTAATGCACATAGGTGTGCTAATGAAAGCCATTGCTGGTGCCTGGAAATCTAATGGCTTGGTGATCAACTCCACAACCTGTAAACAACCTTGTTTGTCCTGTGGGTCCAAGCAGTAGTTGGTCCCAGGAAGGTACTGGAATTCATTTTGAACTGGTGTTTTTCCATGGGAAGGGGGATGCCAAACAAAAGATTCCCACCCTGCAGGGATGTCTATTTAAGCAATGGGAAGCTATCAGCCCTTTGTCTTCCGCTGGTTTTTTTCCTCACCTGGCACACTCTGTGAGGAAACAAAGAACCCTAAAGAGAACTGGAGACCTAAGTCAGAATAAAAGATTTTGACTCTGATTTGAAGCTTATACCTGAAATAAAAACAGTTGTTTAGGATAAGAATTTGCATGTAACAGGTTTCCTAGTGGATTAGAATTAAATATACATTTCTGCTCATTTTAACATAGTAATTTACTTTGATCTATCTGTTTTCACTTGCAACCTCTTACACAATACTTTTTGTACTTAGTAAACAAAAGTGTTTTTATTATCAGGCCCAGTGTAATAACTGTTACATGAGGAGAGCAACCATTGTGCATATCTCTCTTTCATTGATAAAGGGAGCTAAACTATGAGCTTTCCCCATGTATAACTTTTACACAAGGAAAGATGGATTTATTTGGGGGCTTTCGGCCCTGTTTGGGGGGTTGATTTCCAGGCTGTTGAGCCCTTAGAACTTCATCCTCCCAGAGCTGAAGTGGTTCAGCATCTGTATTGCTCTACGGGGGGACAGTAACCCCAACTCTGTGCCTTGTCTGGGGGAAATCAGAGGATCTGGCCCAGCAGGACAGAGTAGTGGAGCCCCAGAGAGCAAGAAGGCAGCATCAGTGGCATGATTAGCACACTGGGGAACAATCACAAGGGGACTTCTGTGACCTAAACTTCATCACAGTTAAATTCTGCGTAACTCCTTGGGCAGACCCCAAACACAGGAAGTTTTGCAGAAGTTTAGCTGTATGATATGTTACACTGTGATATGATTATATTGCATGTGTAATAAACTAGTAACCTTTTCAGGCTATGGTCGGTGATGACCAAAATGTATTTCAATCTGACAACCAGAGGCTTGTGTGAAGTCAGCAGGGCGGGTGTAGGTGTATTCAGGAGTTAGTCCATATTACAAAACTACCCCTATCATTTGCCCTGCTTGTTGGCAGTAGAGGCAAAGGGTTGTGTGGGAGCATGGAGACTGAGCTGCCGAGGACAGCAAGGTAGAGCTTGCATTGCTGTTGCCTATGCTTTACCTGATTCTACAAATAGAGGACTTTGGCTCTCAATCAGTTTACAAGCGAGAAACTCTCTACACATTCTATAGGAAAAATCATGAGCCTCACACGGGAATGACAAAGAAGAAATCAGACAAAACTTGGCTGCACTTAGAGGTTTGTGTCTCCTGATAGCTTCTGGAGATGTGGCTCATGGATTAGGTCACTCATGGTACTTCTCACCCTGACTGATCCAAATCAATGGAGGCTCATAAATGATAGTAAAAAGATTCTTTCATCCTTCACACTGAGCAGGCCATGTCTTCCTTTATGCAAAATAACCTAGTTCTTGGTATCAGCTGGTTTTTAGGGCAGATTCAAATTGAGTTCCATGACTTTTCTTATGATACAGGTCTATCGTTTCTAAAGTAATGGTTATCATAGGAATTGCCTCTGACTACTGGTCCATCTAGCCCAATATGCTGTCTTCACCAATAGTGGCTCATCAGAGCAATGAATACTCTTGTTATCTGTATAATTAGAAAACCCTTTACTGATTCCTGCTCAGCTCTTGGCCTCGGTGACAGTTCTATTGGCAGTGAGTTCCCCAGGCTAATTATGCATTATTGGAGAAAAAGTTTTTCTTTCTTGCAGTTTTGAATTTGCTGCCTTTCACTTTTATCGAGTGCCCATGTTCTTGTATTGTGACAGATAGTAAATAGAAGTTCCCAGTCTCCTTTCTTCTATGCCATTCACCCTTTTGTATACCTTGACCATGCAGCTTCTTAGTCACCTCCTCTTTAAGGTCCAAACAAACCAGGGCAAGTTCAGAGATGATTCTAATGTGAGTGTGAAAGGAGTCCGTTAGATGTAACTCACATCTATCTGCAGCTATCACAGTACACAACAATTTACAGTTACCGGTTAGAAAGGGGATTAAGTGTTAGGGAGTCTAACCTGGTGTAAGGAAGTATAAACACCTTATACACCAGCTCTGACTTTGGCTCTGTAATTTATAATAGTAATACTAGAGCGTGTGGGGAACTTAATGCTGAATTCTTTAGTATTTTCCTTAATATTTTTTTATAAGGACATTATAGCCCTATTTTTCCCAATCAGTACAATTTGATTATTCTCCATATACTATTGCCCTGAAAGTGATGCTATTAGTTTTGTTTACCAGTCTCTTTCAGGACTCGGTACTCGTTCAAGCCCTTGTCAAACAAAAACCAGAAGCATATATTTAATTTTCAGCATGCCCACAGTCCCACTGAAGTCAATGGGATTATGCACGTGCTTAAAGATAAGCACAGGCTGAAGTGCTGTGCTGGATCCGGACCTTAGCACTGAGGAAGCTACTTTCTGATCAGCATTGACACCTGCCAGTAATTGCTTATTTATCTCAGCCTCCCTTATGGTTCTAAAAATAAACACGATCATCAATACCAGAGGGCCTGGGAATATCACTGCTCAAACAGGACAGGAAAAGTGATCATTGGCCCCTCCAAAATCAGGGTGACAGTGTGGCAGGACTATGCTTTATCTAATCGCAGTTATTTGCTCTCCATCTGCACTGTGCTTAGCACCGGACATTGCACAAAAGGGGGGTCCCTACTCCAGGTGATTTACCATCTAAAAGATGAGCACATAGAAGACAATGGCGCCTAGGAAAGGGACAGGAGGGGGTGACTTTGGCAGAAAATAAATTCCCTTCCAATGGGTATTGAGGAAGAAGTGACTTACTAGGAGGGATTTGGTATCTGGTCTTGCAAACTGGGAGGCCTGTGACTCATTGCCCTCTGCCCCAGTTGCAAGGAGATGGGGAAATAAATTGAATGGGGAATTAAGGCTGCTGTTGCTGACACCTGGTTGTTTGCAGCACAGGCCTTTGGTCTATATTCAGGGCCTGGCACTGCAAACCTGTGCTCCCCTGAAATCACAGAGAGGCTGTGTTAGTCTGGAACAACAATGAGCATCTCAGCCCTGGTCTACACTAAGGAGTTATTTTGAAATAACCTCCCTTTTTTTGAAATAACAAGCAGAGCATCCACACTACCAAGCCCGCTAGTTCAAAATAAGGGGCTGGTTGTTTCGAAATAACAACTCCTTCTTTCCACGAGGAATAGCGCTTATTTTGAATAGTTATTTCAAAATAGCACTAGCGTGGATGCTCCATTGCTGCTATTTCAAAATAACGACTCCCCAGAGTCATTCAAAGTAATTACATCCCAGTGCTTCCTGGGGATCTAAATCGAGGTAGTGTGTCCACCCACATTAAGGGAGCCTGCGTTGGACTGATTTTGAGGCTTCTCGGTAATGTGGATACGCTATTTCAAAATAGTTATTTCAGGAGTTATTATTTCAAAATAACTTATTTTGAAATAATAATTTCATAGTGTAGACAAGCTCTTAGAGACTAACCAAAATCTATAGAATCATGAGTTTTCATAGTCAAAACCCACTTCATCAGATGCATTGGAGTGGAAATAACAGAAACCAAATGATATATATGACAGCAGAAGTAGTACCTGTCAAGTGTAGGACCTGTGTAATGAGGCTAATTAAGTGGGCTGGATGTGTCCCACTCATAGCTTTTGATGTGGAAATGCAGTTGTTAGAGGCAGGAGAAATTGGTTTTGCAATGCGCCAACCAGTTAATATCTTTGTTCCAGCCCAGGGTAACATGTCAAATCTGTAGATAAATTCCATTCTCACCCTGTAATTGGTTAGTGAAATTCTTTTCTAGAAGAATGGCTACTTTTCAACTTCTTAACCCCTGAAATCAGTGAGACTAGTCCCATGACTTAAGCACTTCTCAACTGAGGGCTTTGTAGGCTGGGCTCTTGGCCCAGATTTGCAAGGTATTTGAATCGTGTCAATGGGAGTTAGGTGCCTGTATACCTTTGAGGATCTGGGGCTCAGGTCATGCCTATGCTCAACTATTCCCACGGGCGCCAGAGATCCCTGAACAGCCCCTCAAAGACCATGAAAGATGGTAACTGTGAAGCCAGGATGCTGTCCAGCTCTACCCTTGAAAGAAAGGAGACATACACAGATGGTTTCTCATGATTAGCCAGCTGCATTGCAGCACCAGTGCTTCGACTAGTGAATGGGCAGTAAATGACTTCAAGGTCAGGTACTTGGTAGCCATTAAGCATCTACTACTCATGTCTAAATGCTGCACTTAGCTGTCCTGTGAGGCTGCTTTGAAAACCACTTTCCACATTAGGAGCCGGCCTCGCTTTTTTTGGGCTGATGGCTCTGCCTCTTGCAGAATTTAGGGTATGGCTAGACTGCGGGGCTCCGCTGCGTCCAAGGAATGCGTTTGTCTTCCACTTTTTTTTGCGGAAGAGCAAACGTGCTCTTTCAGAAGCCCCTGTATTCCTTATTCTACGAGGAAGAAGGGGGCTTTCGAAAGAGGGTTTTTTCCCGACATTTGGCCCAGTCTAGACAGGCCAAATGTCAGAAAAGCCTCCTCCAACAAAAGAATTGGAAAAAGGTACGCAAAATGCAGAGCACATTTTGCATACCTTCTTCCGACAAAAACTTGTAGTCTAGCCGTACCCTTACTCTCATAGACAACGGAGTCTTGTTTTGTTTCTGCTAATTGAAGTTCTACAGCATCCTCACATGAACCAATGCCCTGAATGAATTTGATCACAATGATGATTTAACGACTGTTGTCCCATCATATCCTGGAAATTCACTTCCTGGACATAAGTGGTTCTGTCTAAGTCACCTGATGTTTTATAACCAGGACACATTTTCCACACGCATCCAGGAAACCAACTGGGTTATAAAATACAGAGAAGGGCACAGAGCCCACTTTTGATCTCACTTACACCATGTAACCTCACTGAACTCTGTCGTGTTGCCTGGTTGTGAATGAACACGGGCCCCCAAAGGACTGGTGAACACACAGAAATCCAAGCCCATCACACAGGCCACTGGAGTGGATATTATATATGCAGGTAGCCACTGGAAATCCCATACCACTTCCCCTACTCAGCAGGGCTGTGTCTGGTGCCAGATACAATACATATAGGTTAATACTTACTCTAGTTTATATTTGTGTATTTTCCCCACCATGCCCCTTGCAAGAAGGCTAATCTAGTCCACTAATAGCCCTGCTATATGGTTTAGCATCCCTTCCTTGAATGCAGCGACCAATATTAAATATAAATCAATACAATTAACCTAACAGCTCCACACCTTTGTGGGGGATGCCACACAAAGGTCTCCCTGCTGCAGACTAAGTTAAAAAAGGCTCATTCCTGCATCTGCAGCAAGGTTAGGGGTGTAGTGGAGGCAGGGGTGCATT
>JANRFK010000975.1:1343405-1360591 GCA_030068395.1 Apalone spinifera | reverse complement strand
GGAGAGGAGTCCCCGCGTGGGGAGGCCTTTGGCTGCGCACTTTGTATGTCGGCATGAGGCCGCCGTGCTCCGCTCCCCCAAGGGGGCTCCCAGCAGCCACCTTGGCCAATTAGCCACCGGCCGGCCAATTAGCCGTGCTCCAGGAAAAGCCGGTGCCAAGAGCTGATGAGGCTTTAATAACAACAGGAAGTCCCCTCCCCCCGCGCCCCCCTCAAGGGCACTGGGAGGAGCAAAGCCTCTTGCTTTACCGCCACTAGCCACAGCTGCGGGCGCCCTCCCAGCTCGTCGACTCGCAGCCGCCAAGGCCAGACGGGGCCATTGTGACCAAGTCTCCGGCCCCTGGTCTTCCCCAGGCCACAGAACATCCCTAAGGGCAGGCCCCTTAGAAGCCCCTCCGACCTCTGTTGAACAATGGGCCGTGATTAAAGAAGCCCCCACAACCCTGGGTAAGTTGTTCCCGGGGTTCGTTACTCACTGCTAACGATGTGCCTTAGTTGCAGGCTTCAGCGTCCCGGGGGCACTGTGATTTGCCCGAGCCGCTGGCTCCATGATGTGCGAGACGGGGCTGATCTCCCCGGAGCCCGCCAGCCCCACGCGGTACTTCGGAGAGGCCTCCGATGCCTACTACCATGTGGACCGCTGGCAGAGACTCCGCACGGCCGTCCGCAAGCTGGAGTTCTGGGAAAACTTCAATGCTGAGCTGATCGGCAGCGGCTTCTTCTCCAAGGTGTACAAGGTAGAGCGGGGAGGGGAGGGGAGCTGCCCTGGGACACAGCGCAGCTCTCAGCATGTGTGGGGTGAACGTGGCCTGTGGAGAACGCCTCCCAGCGTCTGTCTTGGCAGGACTCTGTCCGCCGGCTTGCTTGCCGGAGGTTCTCCCTCTGAGCTTGGAGCTGGGCAGGAGAGGAACCTCCGGCCACGTCGGACCCCATTGTTCCCGCCACTGAAGCCCTGAGGGGGTCGCTTTGGTTTAGGAGGAGGGGAAGATGGACCCTGCCTGAGGCATGGAACTGGGAGCCAGGAGTCCTGCCCCCCGCTGTGCCACAGACTCACTGGGCGTAGGCCCTGAGTGCTCTTTGTTCCCAGGGGTGCTCTGCTCCCCCCCAGCTCCACCCCCATCTCTCCCTGAGGTCCTGCCATGGCTGTGCCTCTTCCCGACCCACCTGCCTGCTGCTGTCTGCCCTCCCCTAAGCGTCCCTCATTCCCCCCAGCAGCTGAACGGCTGTGGCTGGTGGGTGCTGGTGTTTTCCTGCGGGGGTTCAGGCCCCGGTGCCCCCATGTGACTGGGAGGCCCTGCCTCGCGCTTCCCCGTGGAGGAGCCTGGCTCGGCGGGGTGCCAGGTGCTCGGGGGTCCCCAGTGAAAGGGGAGCCGTGGAGGACATAAGGGCCGTGCAAAGCTTGGCGAGATTTCTGCTGTGCAGATTTGCTGTCGAAAACAAAACCCAAGTGCACAGCGCAAAGGAATCTCAAATTAAATCCCACGCGCTTCCTGTAGCAGCAGCCTCCCCCGGCCTCGGGAGGCTCCAGCCCCCGCGCGTGAGGCGTTGACAGGGCGTGCGACTGGCCGCCATGGTGGTGTGGGCCGTGCAGTCAGCTTGGGATGGTCGTTCCCCTCTCCCAGCCTCCGGGCAGGAACCCCAGGGATCGCAGCAGGCCGGCCTTTGCCTCCGGAGGTGCAGGCGGGTGGCACCCAGTGACGTGCCAGCAGGGCACAGTTGTGTTCTGAGCAGAGGAGCTTCTGAGTCACTTGCCATCAGGCACAGCCGAAGTGGGAGGCTGTTAGAACTTCTCTCTGCTGCTCTCCGCAGATCAGCGGTTTCAAACGACCCAGCGCTGGGGGGTGGGATGTCGGGTGCTGGGGCCCGTTGTTGCAGGGGGATCAGGTGAGCAATGAGCGGGGAGGTGTGTGGTTGAAGCAGTGGGGGAATGGCCGGCAGCAGGCCCTGTGGCTCCTAGGTGTGAGTGGCAGGGGGGAGCACCCAGGGCTCCACGTACTGCCCCTGCTCTGAGCACTAGCTCCACACGCCCACTGACAGGAACCTGCTGCCAGCTGCTTCTGGGGGCAGCGTGGTCTGCAGGGCCAGGAGAGGCAGGAATCAGGAGGAGCTAACCGGGAACCGCTCGAGGTCGGCCCCTCCTGCCTCCCCCCCTAACGCTGGAACCCCAAAACTCCTCCCCAGCCCACCCCGGAGCTCACCCTCCAGGCCCATTCTGTTGGGTCACGGCGTCAGCAGTCTTCTTCAGCTGCTGTCCGAGGCCACGCCCCCTCCGCCCGTGGCAGGGTGCTGAGAGCGTCCCATGCAGGGACTGGGCCATGCGCAAAGAATGGGCGTGGACGGGCCTCCCTGTCCACTGCCGTGGGACCCCCGTGGGAACAGCTCTGCAGCCTCTTTACACGAGGCTCCAACTTTCAGCCTCTCTCAGCTTCCCGCAGTGCTGCCTCCGGCCAAACACGTCTCTGCCTGCTGGGAGAGCGCTCGGCACGCTGCGGTCTTGTCCGTGGGGCGTGACACGTGCGCTAGATGGGACCAGCCCTGTGATCAGACATCCTGGGCTGGCTCTGTCCCTTGTGGGTGCTGGGAACAAGACAGTAACCTCTGGTCTTCTCCGTGCCACCAGGACAATGGGTGGGCCCACTTTGGGCCCGCCACTCAGCCGCTGTCCCTCAGCATTGCTCCGGAGACGCAACTTGCGGCTTGCTGACCTACCCCAGCCGGGGATCTGCCCCTCACTGTGCAGTGAGTTGGATGCAGAGCGGACGTCCATCACGGTGGTGTCTGGGCACGGCGTCCCCGTAACGTTTTGGGAGGAGAGGCGAGACAGAGACGGGCTGTAAAGGGTCTCTCCAGCCCGAATGGGTCTGTAGCGTTCTTGAGCAGTGCTGGTCCCCGCATCCCCCGGGGGCTTTGGCTGAGTAATCGCTCGTCCCCACCCACACCGAGTGCCGCTGCCTCTTCTCTCTGACTTCTGCCTTTCTTTAGCACATTGCCGTAGTAACAGCGCGTGTCTGTGTGCGTGACAGTTCCAGGCTGCTGACTGGGATTCCAGTAGGCAGGCTGAGACAGTCTGAATGGAAATACAATCACTTGGCGTGAGCAAATGTCTAACACACACGGGCTGAACGAGATGCCGTGGTTCAGAGACTCGGAATGCCGGGAGGAACGGGGCTGGGCTGTCGTCCTACACAGGGACCTGACATTTGGTTGGCGCCTGGAGCTTTGTGGTGTCTTAGCTGCAGATTCATTTGCATTCCCAGTTCCCTGTCCTCCCTGGAGGCCTGGCAGTCTCCTTGGACCCTGTGTCCTGTAACAGGCATGTCTGCGGCTCCATTGAAGATGACTCTCTGAGATTCTTTGCCAGTCGTTACTGGCCTCCGGAGAGCTGTACATGCACCAGTGCAGCCGTGTTTCTCATGCAGGCACTGACACGTCGCCCACTGCCTCCGTGCCCCCAACCGGTGGCTCTCATTTCTCTCTCATTCTTGCACACAAGCAGGTGGCTGTGCGAGCAAGGTGACTCAGAGGAAGGCTTGCTTTGGGTTTCAGCACGAGGCAGACTGAAGAGATCTGGGTTCCCTGCCTGGCTGTATCCTTGTCTCGTTCTGTGACCTGGGAACAGGTCCCTTTCCCGCTGTGTGCCTCGGTTTCACCATTCATGACAGGCGTTGTTCTGGCATTCTGACTCGGTGCGGCTGGGCCGGGGTTCAGGAAGAGCTATCTAGTGTGTAAAAGTCCATCGTGATGCCAGCTCGAGGCAAAGCCCTGGATGGATTTTTGCCGGTCTGGGTTTTAGGTACAGTTGGTGATAAGACTTTGAACTTCTATAGCTCCTTTGATCCAAGGGCCTCAGATGAATGAACCCTCACTACTCCCTGTCTGATGGGCAGAGTAAAACTTCTTCTCTCGGTCCCCTGACTTAGGCCCCACACACACCCCTGAGTCACTTCTCAGCTCATGGCGGGTGGCGGGGAAGCCCTGGGGATCCCTTTCCGCCCCTCTGATCCTTAGGCTGACGCAGGGCAGGACCGGACCCCACATAAGCTGAGTGTCAGAGGGCTGCTGTGAGCGGTGCTGGCTGCTCTGCTGGCATGGGTTCGGGGAGCGCTGTGTGCTCCAGCCATGGCCTCAGTCCGCCGTGGAATGCCCCCGCCAGGCGGTGGGGAGCAGATGGCACAGAACGGCCTGTGTGGATTCTCCTCCTGCAGAGGGTCCATGGAAGCCGGTTAGGGCGACTCCCCGTGTCTGGGGATCTGGCCCATAGCAAGGCAAAGGGTTACCGATGTACCGGCTCTCTGTCTTGGGGACCTGGATTCCCGTGTAGGGAAGGTCTCAGTCAAAAGCAGGTCTGGTCTCATGCTAGGAGCAGTCCTCTGTCTTTCAGGGACTCATAGACTCCAGGGCGGGCAGAGACCTCAGGGGGCATCAAGTGCAGCCCCCCGCCCAAAGCAGGACCAGCCCCAACTTAACCGTGCCAGCCTGCTGGATATCTCCTGCCCTTGAGCATACTCGCCCAAGGTGTGGGACAGGCCGAGCGGACCGAAGGGAAGGGAAAGGGCAGTCTGGTTATTGAGCAAGGTAGCAGCTGAGTAAAGAGCCAGCTGTGACCATGGAGAGGTGAGCAGTGCCAGGAAATCTCTCCTTTACCTTGGTTACGGTGCCAGCCCCGAGCCAGCTTTGGAGGAGGGGCAGGGGGAGCAGAGGGATTAAAAGGAATGGCGGTGGAAATGGTCCCAGCTTATTGAGCTCTACGCTGCAGTGCTGGCAGCAAAAGCTTTCTAGCTAATCAAGGGTGGTATTCGCGAGAAACCGGATCCCTGGTGACTCACCCTGTGCCAGCAGTGCTGAGAAGCTGCTCTCTGGTCCGAGGGAAGTGAGCGCTGTGCGTTCAGTAGCTCGACCTCCCTGACGCCTGTTTGGGGTAGGCGGGCACGGCAGAGGGTGCCTGGAACCCGGGCCAGGCTTCCTGGGGCTCGTCTCCAGACGTGCTGCACAGCATGGAAGAGAATTGGCACCATTGTCGGTTTTGCGTAATGGGGCCTAGTTCCTCAGCAGTGGACCGAGCGAACCAGCCTGCCCAGAAGTGGAGAAAGCTTCGTAAAGCTTTCTAGAACTCGCAGCTCCTGAGTCTAAGACGCCCTCGGTGCCAGCCGACAAAGAGTTCACCGTACTGTCGGCACCTCCAGCCAGCCCTGACAAACTCATCACACCCAGCACTCTTCTCGTGGTGTTTATCCAGGAACAGTGGTCGCAGGTGGAGTGAAAGCCAGAGAGGCGCTGGTCGCTCGTATCATTATATTAACCCCACAACTGACATTGTGCATCGAGTCGAGCGAGGCAGGTGGGCAAACAGGGCCGAAGCCCGACTGGGCAGCTCTCCCCATCTCCGTGTAGATGAACTCGGTACAGTGGGAGTTGCATTGGGAAGCTAAAGGGGAAAAGCAAGGGAAGGTGGTGATGTGTAGGCGGCCGCGCGCCAGAGAGCCAGTCACGAGTCCTGTCTGGGTTACTGGGCTATACGAAGGACAAAGACCCTTTGGGTATCGATTTACTGACCTAACCCCTTGGAGGGCGCGGCGCTGGGGTGGGCAGGATACCCGCCAAGCCTTGTAATCCGGCCCGCCGTCTGCCCTGCAGCACAGAGCAGCTCCTCTCCCCGTGGGAGGCTTCGCACTGGCCACGCTTGCTGCACAATGTCTTAGCTCCTATTGGCTGGAAAGCAGCCAATGGGAGCTGAGAGATTGTGCTGGGGGCGGAGCAGTGCAGACCCTGCACCCCGTCCTACACTCCTTCCCCAGGCCAGAATCCTCTCCTGCACCTATACCCCCTTCCAGACCCTGCACCCCAATTCCCTGCCCCAGGTCACAACCCCCTCCTGCACCCAAACTTCCTCTCAGACCCCCTCGCCTGTATCCTACCCCGAGCTCCCTTCTGCACCCAGCCTCATTCCAGACCCCACACCCACTCCCTAGAAATGTGCAGCCCTTCACCACTTCCCAATATTTTGGAGTGGCCCCTCCATTAAAAACTATTGCCCACCCCGCTCTAGGGTCTGCAGCAAGCCAGATCTGGCGTGGAAGCAAGAGATGGCGTGCCTCATTGATCAGACAGCTCGCTGTGATGCCTACTGGTTTGATACCAACGTGAGCCAATCAGTGGGCTGTGAGAGGCTGCCACTCGGGCCCTGCTGGGCGGTACTTCCTGCAGTGCCTAGCTTACAGGGTCCTCTAGCAGAAACCCATTTAAGCTTCAAGTAGTGATATGGAAGTGTTGGCAGCCAGAACCCCCATGCTTCTGGGTTCTTACAGTGCATCTGTCACGACGGTGCATCCAATAATTATGCACATTGTAAAGCGTGGCTATGGATTAGTAAATCCCATGGCTGGGTAATGCCTGATTCAAAACTTCTTTGCAGCCCATTGAAACTCAGGGGCAGAGCTATTCATCTCATGGGCATTGGTATTTGATTGCATTACTCTTGGAAGGGAGCCGGCTCAGAGTTAACATTGCCCTTGTTACAATTAGCATTCCTCTCCCGCTCTGAGCTGGATTGACGCGAGTCTCTTTGTTCAGTCCACCTGCCAGGTGGGGCGGTAACCTTATCTGCAAAGCAGGTAAACGTATCAGCCGTGACGTTTGGGGGCATTGAATGGTGCCATGGTGCCAGCTCGTTCCATGCTTCAATGCGTCTGTCCTTTGAACAAATGACCAAAAGGGAGGAAAGTTAAACAGCATGTCTGGGTTCACCCCGACAGCACCAGCCGTCATGTCACGAGAGTGAGCAAGGCTGTGCCAGCTGACAATCCCCTTGCTTCAAAATAAACCAGGAGAGGGACAGGTGGCCAGCGCTGAGGTGGGCAAGACCCAGGTTTCCCACCCTGCATGTATTTCTATATTTCTGAGAGGCCCCATTTTTCTTCTCTTGAATCCTGATGAAAGGTCCCAAGCTTGAAAATATTTGCAAACTGGAAAACTAGGCGTGGGGGGATGTTGTGTGGTCGGTCGGTTGGTTGGTTTTGTGGGTTCATGTGTTTGCGTTGGATCCTGAAACACTTTATTTTAACCATTTTGAATTTTGTTGTTGTAATTTTGAGCTTTTTTCTTTTTTAAACCTTTGTAAAAAAATCAAAATTAGCTTAGATTTTGAAAGGAAAAGTCATCACAAACCAGAAACCCTGGCTCTTTTGTTTTAAAAATATAGAAAAGAATACTTGGACAATTTTGAAACTTTTTTCCTGCCATTTTTTTCGAGTTGGGAATTGAGAAGGAGCCAGCCTTGTGGAGTGAGCGGTCTCAGGTTTGTCAAGAAATTCCCACCCAGCTCTGCACAGGGGTCCGGTCCAGGCTTCAGGCAGATCCTTGTATGACACTGGATGGCTCAGTCTCTGATCAGTCTGGGACCTGCAGCGTGGCAGAGACCCACAAGATCCAGCAGCCTCAAGGCACTGTCTGTAGCAGTCGAGGTCCTTGCTAAAATGCCTTGGGCTGTTACGGGACATTCGTGTTCTGGTTTTGTGTCTGATTTTGAGGAAGGGCTGCTGGAAGCCACTTCCTCCAGCACTTGACTGAGTGGATACAGGGCGGTGCACGGCAGAGTAACCTTGATGTGAGCCACGTGCTAACACGCATGCCTGGCGGGACGGGGAGAGGCAAGCCCCGATTCCATGGTTCCTACAGTAACTCGGTGATTCACTGTGACCTTGGCCCTGGTGAGCACGTGCTTAACTTAAAGCACAAGAGTAGTGCCACTCGGGTCTGCTGGATCTGGGCACTCAGGTTCGTGGACTTGAAACTTGTGCGCCCCGCATCTTGGGCAGTAATTTCACCGGTGCAAAGCAGGGGTGAATCTGTGGTAGCATGTTAGCTGTGCGGGGTGCCAGGCGCTGGGGCACCAGGCCGTGTGTGTTTGGGTTGAGGGGATTGCGGGGAGGATTGCCTTTCCTCCTGGGGGCCAGCGCCCACGAAACGCCTCTCCCTGTGTTGTTCGTCATGTTGCTCCAGGTGACGCAGACTGGCACCTGCAAGGTGATGGTGGTGAAAATCTACAAGAACGACGTGGACCAGGAGGTGATAGTGCGTGAGATTAGCCTGCTGCAGAAGTTGTCCCACCCCAACATTGTCAGGTGCGTGGCGCCCCCCGGGGGCAGTGGCCAGCGAAGAGGGTCCCGGTAGAGATGGGCAAGGTCTGGGTTTGAGACCAGAGCTGCAATTTGAATCGTTGGCTGCATCTTTCAAGTATTTTTGTGCTAGAGGAAGGAGCCTAAAGCTGAATTTTTGTCCTGCCTTGTAGGTACCTGGGCATCTGCGTGAGGGATGAGAAGCTGTACCCAATTCTGGAGGTAAAGGCTTGTGGCCAGGCAGCCAGGGCTGTAGGGGGATATGTGTAAAGCACGCATGGCCCATACCATGGCTCCCTGCCCCTCTCTTGTGGCTGGATCAGATCCAGATGTTCATGAGTCTCCTATGGCCGTTGAGCTGGCCTTTAGTTCTGGTAGGGGGCAGCCCTGCTGTGAGAGTCACAATCAATTATTCGCTTGTCATAGGAGTGTCTGTACAGCACCCAAACATTGCACCCCTGATGCAGCTTTGGGCCGCAAGACGCTGCTGCATGACTCACCAGCAATGGTCCCTCCAACGTTTTTCAGCCATGTGCAGATTTTTTCCAGCCAGGTGCGGAATATTTTTATGTGCACCGAGGCATGTGCGAATGTGCACCACCAGCAGACACAAAAAACCGAGCTGTGGGTGCTGTGCTAATCAGCTGGGCGGCCACACAGGCGCCCCACTTGCAAGGAACGCTGCTCGCCAGCTTCACAGGCGAGGCGTGGCGAGAGGGGTTCCTCTCTGTCTGGGAGTGGCGTGGCGGCTTTGCAGAGCCTCCGTTCCAGCAGAGCGCAGCCTGCATGGCCTCCCTCTTGTCTCTCTCTTTTTCCCAGTACGTTAACGGTGGGTGCCTGGAAGAGCTTCTCGCCAGCAAGGACATCAGCCTCAGCTGGAAGGAGAAGGTGGAGCTGGCTTCAGACATCTCCAGGGGGATGATCTACTTGCACTCCAAGAACATCTACCACCGGGATCTCAACTCCAAGGTAGGCTGCGCCCCGGGGAGGGGGGGACAGACGTCACTCGGCCCACCGACCGCTCGCGCACAGGGCCTCTGGGCTCCAGTGGGACTCACCGGTGCCTTGGCCGTGTGCCGTTCTCTACACAAGGGTGAGTTGCGACCCTGCCTTGACTGTCGCAATGGCACATTAGTTCCCTACCAGGCGGGCGGCGCGGGAAGAGCTAACGCCGGACTTCTCCTGTCGCGGGGGCGGTGGGAAAAGCCAGTGCCGGGACTCCACATTTCTTCTCCCACTGCGGCTGCGAGGTGCCCCCTGCCCCGGGTCCTGTCTTGAACCATGAGCACCATAAGGGAAAGCAGAAGTGAGCCGGCGGGGGGCCCAAGAGGCAGTGAGTTATCTGGCCCCTGGCCCTCAGAGCTCTGGGTTTGTATGTCAGACCGGTACTTGCATGGCATGAGGCTCTGTCCCCACCCCAGTGACTGGCAAGGTGGAGGTTGATGAGCCTGCCTCAGCTTGGTTAATGGAGCAGACTGTTTTAGCGGGGGTGGGGGAGCGCTGACCTACAGAAAAATCAGCAGTGAGAAGCACATTCCCCTCGCACACCAGCGCCATGGGGGGGGGCCCAGGCTAGTAGATCTTGTGTGCCCCAGACCCCATGGGGGGACTGGAATACTAGCACAGGCTCCCCAATGCAAGGGGGAACCCCAAGCCTCTGAGGCCAGATCCAAGCAAGCCTGGAGCCATATCTGGCCTCCAAGCCTTAGGTTCCCCACCCCCGGCTTAGTAGAGCAGAGGTCCCCAATGTGTGGGGTGTGCCCTTTGGGGGTGTCAGGCTGCAGGAGGAGGAGAGGCCTGCTCTGAGGCAGGACCTGCTCACAGAACTTGGCAAGAAACGCCCATTTCTAAGCAGTGCTAGTCACGGAATACAGGCGTACCCGCTTCCCAGCAGTAAGTAGCAGCAGGGCATCCCGATACCCCGGTTGGTACAAAAGCGTTGCCCCAGGGGAATGGGCCCACTGACCCCCCGCCCCAGGAAATAAGGGGGGGGCAACCGCGTGTAATAAAATGTGCGTGTGGCCGGAGACGTCGGGGGCAGTAAGGAGCGACGTGGGGGGCAGCGCGAGCTGCTTTGTATCAGGGGATAAAGGCAGATCTCGGAGAGTGTCTCAGTCCGGATCCACCAGCCACTGAGCTGTGTCCGTTGTCCCGGACACATGGCTGAGCGCCTGTCAGCCCACGGCCCCGCTGAGTTACAGTCGGGAGCGACGCTGTTGTCTGAACCGGGATCTGGCTGCGGCGCATGGAGCTCTTCCTGAAGCAGCTCCCATGCTCCTTTCCCAATGAAGCTGGATACAGAGCGACCGGTTGGCTGGTTCTGTGTCCGGGCTCCTCCACTGATGTTCCCTGAGCCTCTCAGGGGCCCTTGGCGCAGTGATGCCGATTGGCTGTGCGCCAGCCAGCCGGCGTTACGCGCCTGAGGGGTATCGGTACAGGGTGCTAGCTTGGCTTCGTTAGCCCCGCAGCTCTTGCCCAGCTCAGTCACCAGCCATCCCAACACGAGCCCCAGTGGAGACGGGCGCGGCTAACGGTTCTGACTTGGCTGCCCTTGCTGATAAGTGCACTGCAGTGCATTGGCCTGTATGTTGCATGCACTTGCTGCACAGTTGGAGCCCCCCGGTCCTGCTCCGGAAGTCAGTGCCCGTTTCGGAATGCCAGGCCCTGTGCGTGGGGCTCACCGCCGTGGTTTGCCCCGGTACGAGTTCCTGTTTCCCGGCAGTGCAGGCAGCCCAGCATGGGGAGAGATGGGGGGAGGCGGCAGGCGTGACATCCGCTTGGTAGCGAGATCCAGCAGCTGAGGCTGTTGCTTGTTTGCTTTTTCCAAACCTGCTTTACTCTGGCCGGGCTCCTGGGCCAAGGCCTGTAGAACGTGACCGAGAGTACGCTGGGGTGTGAAAGGTGAACGGGCATGCCTCCCCTCGGCGGGTGGGGCTTACCAGCCCTGCATCGCCGTGGGGCTGGAGCAGCTGCTGTGGGACTCGTTTCAGAACTGCCTCATTCGCGTGACCCAGCGGGGCCGGGAGGCCTTGGTGACGGATTTCGGTCTGGCCAGAGAGGTGGTGGAGCTGCCCGTGAAGAACCCGGAGAGGAAGCTGTCCCTGGTGGGCTCTGCCTTCTGGATGGCCCCTGAAATGCTGCGGGGGGAGCCATACGACAGGAAGGTACCGTACTGCTCCCAGCCCTCGGGCGTCCACAAAGCCCAGGACGGGTCCCGCTGGCTCTCCCTGGAGCCTTCCACACAATCAGGAGCCTCAGGCCGTGGCTCCGTGACCCCGATTGGTTCCGAGTGCGGGGTCCTTGGCAGGTCCAGTTCCACACGGCAGGGTCTGAGGTGCACGTCGCCACACGCAATGCCAGATCCTCCAGCACGAGGGTACAAGAGCAGTGCGGCAGAATCGTCCTCCCTGGGGAGAGGGGAAGGGGGGAGCTCTGCTTGCCGTAGCGGGCACTGCTCCTCCTCCTCCATCCCCGCGCCACGCTCTCCAGCATGGTAGAGGGGCCAGGCAAGTCCCTTTGGCGTCAGAGGTGCTGAGGCTTGTGGCCTGGTCAGATTCTGGCTGCTGGCAGGGCGCGTCCTCTCTGCTTTGGGGAAAAGGAGAAGCACTTGCCGGCTGTCTGGTAGCTGCAGGGCTATGTAACTATTCTGATCACTCTGCCTTCTGTGGAAATGCAGCCAGCTCTGGGGAGGGATGTAAAATCCCATTGAATTGGTTAAACATTAAGTTTACCTGGTTAAACGGGAGGGCTGGAGTGCCCCCACGTGGCTGCTTCTGACCCCACTCTGGGCTGCCGGCTGGGCTGGGAGTGGAGGAGGGGTGCCGTTTCTGACCCCACATGGAACTGCCGACTCCCAGCCCACATGGATGGCAACCCCTCCCCCACTGCCACTTCTGGCCCCACCCAAAGCTACCAACTCCCCCTCCGGTGGGCTGGGAGCCAGCCGCTCTGCGGGGTTGGAGAGCCCTCCACCTGCAGCGGGCTGCAACCAGAGCGCTGCTCCCGGGAAGTGGATGATGCTTTCCAGGTAGCCGGTTCACATCCCGGCTCCGGTGGAAGTGTGCAGCTGGAGTCCGGTCTGGCAACATTGACCGACGGGTTGGGGCGGGCCGAGAAGAAGGAAATCGAGTGCAGCGATCCACGCGGGGACTAGCCGAGCACACGTCTTGCTGTGGTTGGGCTGTTTCTCTGAGCTCTGCTCCAGGGAGGGGGAAGTTCTCTGGCCTGGCTGCACAGGAGGTCAGACCGGGTGGCTGCAGTGGCCCCTTAAGCCGTGGAAGCTATGAAAGGACCCTGAGGCCACTGGGTGTTTGGCCATGTGCCGCGAGTCCCTGTTTCATGCCGTGGCTGAAAGCCAGCCTCTCTGGCGGTGCCCAGTGCGGTGTGCTCAAAGGCGAGAGCAGCGGGGATGAAAGGCAAGTCGGGATGTGAATGGTTAACCGATTAAACGGGATTTGACATCCCTGTTCTCGTGTGACGTGTTTCCCTGCCCCTCTGAGACGCTCGCCGTGGGTCTCCGCCTGCCCTCCGCTTTCTGACCCTTTACTTCTGTACGCCCCCAGAGCTCCCTCACTCTGTTCCCGCCCCCCGCAGGTGGATGTGTTCTCCTTCGGCATAGTCCTGTGTGAAATCCTGGGCAGAATCCCCGCGGACCCAGAAGTGCTTCCCAGGACGCAGGTAGCTATTACTGCAGCCCAGGGTCCTGCATGCCCTGAAGTTGGTGGGTGCCTGCGGCTTGTTAGCTCTGCGGGGCCTTGGCTTGCTTCCCGACAGCGGGCACTCACCCCCACCACCCCGAGCCCGTTAGAAATCTTCCAGTGGCCAGGTTCTGGAGATGGAGCTGTTTCTGTGTCAGAAGATGCCCCGTAGTTGCCATCTGCATCGTCAGCTGTGATCACGTGGGCTCCGTTTGTCCGACGAGCCGCCTTGGTGCCTTGTGTTTTCATCTCGGCCCTCCCTCAGAGACCTCGCGCGTGGGAGGGACGTTTCGGCGGGCACGTCGACAGCAACGTTCCCCCGTTGGTAGTTTAACGGCCTCATTGGGGCGGTGATTGCGTTTTCCAGCGGCGGCGGCCATCGTTTGCCTCAACGCTGCCGAGGCAGAAATGCTCCGTTCCCCAAAGCCCGTTTCTATTTCAACGGCTTCGTCCAAACCAGCGTGGCGCTATTGGACACCCCCTCAGCGGGCGGGGGGGCGGGAGGGGAATGGCCTTTCCCCAGCAGTTCCACTTAGAAGTGAAGGAAGGAAGGAAAAACTCAGACCAGGCCGAGCCTGGAAAGAGATGAGGTCTCCAGCCGTGTGCCCGGTGGGAAGGGAATTCTAGGGGAGGCACGAAGGAAGGGCACGGGGCTTGGTTTGTGACCCGCCTCTGCCCTACCACGTCTGCTCCTGCTCACTGGGGGCCACATTTCCACGAGCGGTCAAGCTTCAGGGACTGGGAAGTGAATATAGAGGGAGGTGAAAACATCCAGAAGGTTCCTTCTCCAGGGCCAGCCACGTGCAAGGGGCCGTCTCCTGAACCCTGCCATTGTGACAGTCCCGCTCCCCTCTCTGCTGAGGGTGCAGAGCTGTTGCCCCCACCCCAGGTCCCAGGCTCCCCCTCACTTGCCATGGACCCGGAATCTCGTCTGTCTTCTCACCAGGATTACGGCCTGGATGTGGCGGCTTTCCAGGGAATGATCAGCGAATGTCCCCGGCGGGTTTTGGACCTGGCTGCTAGCTGCTGTCGGGTAGGTTTCTCCCTTGGGTTCCGTTCTACCTCCCCGTTCTCCCATCTCATTTGCTGGGAAGGAACCCGACGCCTTCGTCCCAGCCTGAGCGACTCAGGTACCTGCTCCGAAGGTCGTCCGAGTGCGGGCTGGGCCCAAAGGGTGAACGACCGGCCGTCCAGCCAACATGCGGATGCGTCTCGGTTAACGGAGTCAGTTACGCTTGCAAAGCCTCCTCCCCGAGAGCCGGGCCAGAGGGGGTAACCCTGCAACCGCTGAGCTTTTCATGGCGACACGATTAGCCTGTTCCACAATGTTTAACATCCTGACTCACCACCCTGTTCCCGTGGGCTGGCCAGGGCTGCCATTAGACTTGCTGGGGCCGCAGCCAGAGCCCCTTCAGCCGGGGCCAGACCCAGGCGCTGCCGGTGTGGGTGCTGGGGCTCAGGTTACAGGCCTTCCTCCCGGGAACGAAACTCTCGAGGTGATGGGGCTTTGGTGACCCTCCCTGCGGGTGATGTCGGGGAAGTTGGAGGAGCCCTGTGCGGACTGACCCCTAGAGAGGACACGTAGCCAGTTGGAAGGGGAGCAGAGCAATGCGGAAGCTGGCAGCCCGGGGGCAGAGCGTGTATCCGGGATGTTGGTGTCAAACTCACCCTCTGTACAAAGGGCTCCAGGGAACTGTACTGGCAGAAGTGGAGCAAAGTGCGTTTTCTCCCCAAGTCCCCTGCCCGCTGCTGCTTCGTGCCGTGACTTGCTCCCCCGGCAGAGCTGGCTGCTGGCGTCCGATATGTGGACGGCAGGACACAGACGGAGAGACGGGAGCTAGAACGTGCGGGGCAGGACCTAGGGCGTGCAGACTGCCTGCATTGCTGCCTTAACGTTTGTTCTCCGGGACCCACCGGTTACACCACCACATCCGTTGCTTGTCCATTTTCCTGTAACTCCTAGTTTTGAAATCAGACGGCACAGAAAAAGCAAAGCCGCCTCGCCAGGCTGGCGGGAGCAGCGCGGCTGCCCGGCTTCCTGGGGCTGGCTGGAAACGAGGCCAGAGCGCTCCACCTGACTGTCAAGCAGGAGGAGGAGCAGTGTCTGGCCCAGGCAGACGGCAGAGTGGGTCTGGGACCAGATCCCGGCGAGTTACTTTGGAACTCCCGGGCAGCGAAGGAAAAGAAGCTGCAGCCCCGATTCTCACGACGTGTCAGTCGTTTGTTCCAGGATCAAACGGTGAATCAGAGTGGGAGTCACGCGCCTAGAGCCGAGGGGGGAAGCGGGTGATTGAGCGGCTTGCAGAGAGCTGGCGTGAGTCATACAAGGTGGAGGGTCTTCCCGCAGGCCTCGTGCTGCGCCCTGTGGCAGCGGGAGAAGCCGGGCACTGTCTCCGGGAGGGTGGAACGTGCCTGCCATGGCCAGGCCTGCCCGGGACGAGATGTGTCAGGAGGAATTCGGGGTGGGGGGAGCTTTTCAAAGGCACAAAGACCCTTGACTCCCACTGAAAGGAGCTGGGCACTTGCTCGCTTTGTGGCTTTGAAAATCTCCCCTTAAAACCCTCTGGCCCTGCACATTTTGGGTTGGATGCTGGTCCTGATCCTCAAAAGTAGTAGGTGCCTAACTCCCATTGGTTTAAATGAGAGTTAGGTGCCTAAATATCTGTGCAGATCTGGGTTTTTGTGCACGGAGAGTTTCAGCCCGAGCAACACGCCCAGCCCAATTCTGCTCCATGCAGAGGGGAGGCTGTTTGCCCAGCCCTCCTTTGGGTGCTGCAGGAGCCCAGTTCACTCACTCCTGCCCAGGGCAGCTCCCTAGCACCTCTGTGATGGTAGGGGCACAGCGTACCGGCATGCAGCACCCCTCCGGCCACTCTTCCTGGCGTCAGCTCGGAACATCCCTGGGCCCTGCAGCTCCCTTGGCGTGCCGGGTTCGTGGGGCAAAGGGCTGCATTGGGGGGGGCGGGGGGGCAGGAGCTCCCATTACAGACAGGTGCAGTCTGCAGTCCCAGTGGATGTTGTGAGACCCCCGCAAGGCCAGCTGAGACCGGGGACTGGAACCTCCAGAGAGCAGATGCGGGGCACCCTGCAGACACACTCAGGAGCAAGGGGCTTGGTCCTGGAGCCGTAAGAAGTTACTCCGGGGAGGGGCGGCATGGCTGGGCCAGAGGGGCGTGGTGGTGTCCACATCTCTGACACCCTCGCACCTTCCTCCTTTTGGACCCCGCGGCCTTGCAGGTAAGTCCCAGGCCTCCCAGCGTCCGCGCACACTCCCTGTGAGCACAGTGCCCCTTGCTGTGCGCACCATGCAAAGGGGAGCTTTGATGTCCCGCTGGCCTAGCTTGCAGCACCTGGGGGAGGCACATCCCTCTTTCCCATGCCCCTCCCAGCAGGGAAATCCCTTCAGCCCCTCTCTCCTCCCCCTTTCAGGTGGAAGCATTCAAGAGGCCCTCCTTCTCCGAGCTGCTGGACGACCTGGAGGACGTAGTGGAGAGTTTAGAGGCTCTACAGGACAATCAGCTCTCTGGATGATTGTCCAGAGCCCCGGGGGAGTCAGACTCAGACTGTAAATTACCTGTACATCGGGAACGAGAGAGGGGAGAGCAAGGGGGAGAGAGCAAAGCAATGCCCTGGTATTTATTTCACTGTATTCTCCTTCTCACCTGGAAATGTGGCTTGAAAATGCCAAGGGGGAGTTTCCAGGGGGGTTTTGTAGCTGAGGTTTTTAACAGAAATAATTCCGACGCCGAGCAGTCTTTGCTTGGTTGGTTTTTGGTGGTTTTTTAAAAAGAAAGATACTAATTTCTGATGTAAATACAGGAGGGGAGAGATTGTGGAGGGCAGGGTGGGTAGCTGAATCTCAGCCGGGGATGCTTTTGGAAGCCCAGAATAGAAGTGTGGCTTTCTCCCCACATCTTCCCCATGGTCCTACCTGGGTCTCAGCCTTCGAGACGTCGTCGGAGCCATCCCCAGAGGCTGTGGCTTTGGTGGTGTTGGGGGAAGTACGGCAGATTGTGAGCCGGGGAAGTCGCCTTACCAATACATAGCCTTAAAACTGCCTCCCGGAGTCTGAGAGGAGAGCACGTGGCTGCGAGACCTTCCTCCAGACCAGATGCATCCAAGCACGCTTGCGCTCAGACATTTGGGGGGGTTGTGCAGCCAGAGGGCGACATTTTGGGAACCATGATTGGCTGCTGAGGAAATTCTCTGTGTGGGGAGCATTCCAGTTGTTGGTTTTTTTAAAGCGAAACTAATGAGCCAATGCTCATCTTGGGACAAGCTGCCTCCGAGATGCTCGTGGTGTCACAGGCACGTCCGTGCCAGTGGAGAGGTTTGCCGTGTTCTCAGCGGGTCCCCGCCGACAGAGGGGGGTTTGC
>JANRFK010000975.1:1310960-1322118 GCA_030068395.1 Apalone spinifera | reverse complement strand
GGACCCCGGGACGAGACACGCTTTGCCTGCGGCTGGACCCTGGGCAAATGGGGGATAGGGGATGGGAGTCCTGCGTTCTCTGGACATCGTCAGCATGCAGGCTGTGCATGAGAACCAGCTGGAGAAGGACAGATGCCAGGCTGCTGGCTCCTCCATATTTTGGAGGCTGTGGGTAATAGCCTAAGGAGCACGCCCCGGGCCCGGTTTAAAAGCTGGGCAGGTGCCTAGGGATGTAGGCGGGCACCTAGCGGGATTCTTATAAACCCTATGAAGTTGGGCTCCTGTGCACCTGGCAGGAGTTTTAAAAGCACCCGCGTACAGCCTCAGGCACCTACATACCTCTAACCGGCTGGCCTTGAGGTGTGTGTAAAGATGTGGCCATTTAGTATTTGTAGGTGGTGCCCAGGAGCTCCAGGCACGCACAGGCCTGCTTGCTAGGGGCGTTGTCCGGACACAGCCCGAAAGGGCAGCCTGGGTCCTACAGTCTCTGGCGTGGAAAGCTTGTTCCCCCTTTGTCGTGTGTCATTTCACCCCCGTTGTGTCTCCTGGCTTCTCTTACCGCCTTGTCATTGGTTCCAGGCAGGGTCAGGGTGGAGACTAGCTCGGCCCCAGGGCAGGCCCAGGAACCCCTGGCTACTCCTTTGGCAGAACACAGGGCAGCCATCCTGCTGTTTCCTTTAGCAAGCAAAGTGAAGGCCTGGCCCTCCGCAGCTGCACCATGCTGTGGGCTGGTTCGGCTCCTGCTTGAGCAGAGGGGCACAGTGCACAGATGTCCCTCTTCCGTGGGTGCGGCTGTTTGAAGTCTGTTTTAGGAGCAGCATTTCTAAAGCGAGGCTCTGAACCACCCATCCTCTCACTCCCGCTTTGCCGCATCGCCACTGCTGTTCGGTACAGTCGGTTTATGTTGCGTTTTCGATGGGCAAACATATTATTGTCAGAAATCAGAGCAACTGCTGGTGCACGAAACCAGATGGAGAACACACATTGTGTACAAGCACAAGAGAAACTCACAGCACCTAGGGCAGTGGTCCCCAACGTGGTACCCGGGGGTGCCAAGGCGCCCGCTGGGCCATTTCAGTGTGCCCGCCAAGTGATCAGGGCTGGCCCCGCCCCCGGGCGCGTGGAGCATGGGCGGTCCCGCCTCTCGGTACGCAGAGCATGGGTGGCCCCCCCAGCTGGGTGTGCAGCGCATGGGCGGCCCTGCCTCATGGTGCACGGCACAGGAGCGGCGCCGGCCCCGGGCGCGCAGCACATGGAGGTGGCGGCCCTGCCCCCGGGTGTGCGGCACATGGGATGTTCCAGACCCGGGCGTGCAGCGTATGGGCAGCCCCCTGCCCTGGGCGTGCGGACCAGGATCGGTGCCGGCCCCGGGTGCGCCGCACATGGGCGCTGCCAGCTCCTGGGCGCGCGGTGTAGGAGCGGCGCTGGCCCCAGGCATGCGGCGTACAGGTGGCCCCATTCCTGGGCGCGCGGCGCAGGATCGGCGCCGGCCCCGGGTGCGTAGTGCATGGATGGCCCCGGCCCCGTGTGTGTGTGCATCCCTGCCCCCGTGTGCCCGGCGCATGAGCGGCCAGGCCCCCAGGCGCCCGGCAACCCCAAAAGGTTGGGGACCACTGAACTAGGGGCTCAGGCATGGCCATGCTTCTCAGGCATAGTACCTAGAGCATGCAGCTACACTGAAGTCAATGGGACTATGTATGGTAGTAAGCAGCCTGCAGGAAATTAACTGTGTGCAGCAGTGACCCCGAGAGAGAGAGAGGAGAGTTTTTATTTAATTTGGCCGCGCTGACATCACTATACAGCCAAACTCTGGTTGAAGACGCTTCTAGGAATATGTCATCTGACTCAAAATTGTGCAGCAAAATCTCTGGATTCTGCAGAGCACTGGTGCAGCAGAGTAGGAATTTGGTGGCAGGTTAATTTAAAGTATCAGAGGGGTAGCCGTGTTAGTCTGAATCTGCAAAAGCGACAAGGAGTCCTGTGGCGCCTTATAGACTAACCGAAGTATTGGAGCATCAGCTTTCGTGGGCAAAGACCCACTTCGTGGCATGCATCTGACGAAGTGGGTCTTTGCCCACGAAAGCTTCTGCTCCAACACTTCGGTTAGTCTCTAAGGTGCCACAGGACTCCTCGCCGCTTTTGCAGGTTCATTTAAATTAAGACTTTAAAAAAAAATAATTTTGGCATGAAAATGAACATCAGTAGCAGTACCCTGTTGTTTGTTTTGACTCTGTTTTGCAAAACTAGTTTGTTTAAATGACCCAGGTGCACAGGCATTTCACGTCCCAAGAAAGCCCTCCTTTTAACACTCATTCCTTAATTGGTGGGCATCTCCGAACACCCTCCCTTCGCCATCTCACTCCCTGCCCCAGGCCAAGACTCGCACGGATTCCCCAGGCAACCCAAACAAAAGCAAACGTTTGCTACTTATAGAAAGGAGAAAGTGAGCACGGGCATGTGAACTCACAGAGACTCAAACAGGCCCTGAGTTACTAGGGACCCTGCTCTGTTCCGTTTCTCTCACCCAACTCAAGCTACTCGCAACTCTGACACCCACCCCTGCCTCCTTTCACTTGGCACCCAAAAGTTCCCTTCCCATACCTGAGCCTCGCCCTGCCCCATCCCAAGAACAGCACACAAGTGGGGAAGAACTCCACGTGCCCAAGAGGGAGGATCTGGCTTCTGTGCCATGCTGCGTCTTGGATGGGATGTAGCCGATAGCTCTTGGCCCATGGTTTTCCCATTTGCGGAGCGCCTAGCCTGTGTGGATCCTCTGGTGTGTAATAAGGTTTGAGCTCCGACTGAAGCTCCGCCCACAGTGGGCACAGGTGTAGGGCCTCTCGCCCGCGTGGGTCCGCTGATGCTGGAGGAGATTGGACCGTGCGCCGAAGCTCCGCCCACACTGGGCGCACTCGTGCTGCCGCTCCCCCGTGTGGATCTTCTGGTGCTCACTCAGCTCTGAGCCACGGCCGAAGCTTTTCCCGCACTGGGTGCACTGGCAGGGTGCGCCCGCCTCGTGGAGCCTCTGGTGCCGGATGAGGGCGGAGCTCATGGAGAAGCTCCGCCCACACTGGGCGCACTGGTAGGGCCGCTCGCCCGTGTGGATGGTCCAGTGCTGCACCAGGTGGGAGCTCAGGCTGAAGCTCTTGCCGCAGGCGCAGTGGTAGGGCCGCTCCCCGGTGTGGGTCCGCTGGTGCTGCGTCAGGTGGGAGCTCATGCTGAAGCTCCGCCCACAGACGGCGCAGGAGTACGGCCGCTCCCCCGTGTGGATCCGCTGGTGCCGGGCCAGGTGGGAGCTGACCCGGAAGCTCTTCCCGCACTGGGCGCAGTCGTAGGGCCGCTCACCCGAGTGGATCCGCTGGTGCCGCAGGAAGGTGGAGCTCTGGGCGAAGCGTTTCCCGCACTCGGGGCAGGCGTAGGGCCGCTCCCCTGTGTGGGTTCTCTGATGGATCGTCAGAGACGAGCTCTTGCTGAAGCTCTTCCCGCAGTCCCAGCATGTGTTTCGTCTCTCCTGGCGGGCAAGGCCATCGCCCAGCTGAGCAGATTTACCCTGGCTCCGCGCCAGCGGGTTCCTCGGCCGAGTCTCGGGGATCTGGGGCCTAGGGGGCAAAGTCACAGGAGGCTCTGCCATGTCAGCGGCTGCCTGCAGGGGCTGCTGCTCCGGGGGTTCTCTCGGCATCCCATCGCTGGCTGCAGCGAGACAGGAGCGCTGCCATGAGGGCTCCCCGCGCTGGGAGCCGCAGAGCAGGAAGGGCGGCAGGGCCCGTCGGGCACATGAAACGGCCAGAGGAGGGGACTGCACGCGCCAGCTGAGCCAGAGGTAGGGGCGGGCGAGGGGAAGGACCCTGTTTCACGCAGTTTGGACGGCGAGTGCACGAGGACAGAGCGCTGCTGGCTACTGTAGCGAAGGAAGCCCGGGCTCAGAATGGGGAGGTCTTGCCGCCGCTCTGCTGGAATTCCACAGCTCTTCTCCGGTCGCTGAGGGTTGGGATTATTCCTCACCTGCACGTGTGCCGCTCACGAGCCGCTCATGGCTTTGCATCGCCGGCACCCACGGCTCCTCCCCTCGTGGCAGCAGGTTTCGGAAGGGGCAGTCCTGCGCAGGGGAAAGGAAATGGGTGAGATCAGGGTTTGTCATGTCTTTGCAGGGCGTTTCTTACAAAAATGGTGCATGGTTTTTAACTGATCCCTTCTGACCGCGGGGAGATCTCAGCTCAACAGAAGGGGAGATGCTCTTGGAGGAGTGGAAATGTGGATGGGCCCCAACCTCCGGTGGGCAGGCAATGACTGACATGGACAGTACAGAGGGGACGTTGGGACATCCTAGCCTCCCAACCCTTGGGGGCTGAGTTAGCGAAGAAGGAAGAGAAACTAAGCTGGCTGAAGGAAGTGTCTGCCCCACACACACTGCACCGGAATGAAATGGCTCAGATGCAGCTTGGCTCTCTGGAAGCTGACGAGCAATGTTCCCTCTAATCTTTTCCATCCGTGTGCAGAATAATGTTTAGGTGCACTGGGGAATGTGCACCACCAGCAGAACCAAAGCACCTCGAAGTGGGCACTCTGCTAATCAGCTGGGTGGCATCTGAACCTCTCCTAAGCAGCTGCACGAGCACCCCCTCCTGGCAAGCTGCTCTGACCCCTGCACAGGGAGCAGGAGCTCTGCTTCCAGGGGGTGGCTCTCTGTCATTGCGGGGGGCGTGCCCAGGCATGGGCAGAGCAAGTCCCAGGGTGTCAACAACCTCACCAGGACTCTGGGCAAGATCTGGGGGGGGGGGAAGGGGCAGGAGTTTGGGGGAAAGGGCCAGGGACAACCAGCCCTCAGAGCGGCCTGGCGGTGATTTAAAGGGCCGGGGGCTCCGAGTGCTGCTGCAGTAGCAGGGACGGTGGCCGGGAGCCCTAGGCCCTTTTGAATTGCTGGGCTCAGGGGCAGCTGCCCCCTTTGCCCTCCTGTCGGCAGGCCCGGCAAGTCCCCACCCTTGTGCGGGGATGGGAGGGAGCCATTCCCAGTGGGGGCGTCAGGCCGCATTCGTTAGCATGCATGTCACTGCCCGGTCTCTGTCCTGGCCCGCTGTGGAGGGGAGACCTCCAGGGAGGGGGGCTGGAGAGCAAACCTGCCCAGCACTCCCCCTGCAGAGGCAGCTCCTGTCCCATGGGTCTGGGCTTGGCTCCCTGCCCTGGCCTGTTGGCGCTTGCTGCGTGCAGATGGAGCAGCCAGCCGCAATATCACATGGCCCGCATGCAGGTGGGGCCTCCCTGCTCCCTGACCCTGCTGAGCCGGGTTTCTCAGAGCTGCTGGAGGGTATTGGGGTGCCGGCATGATGCTCCGTCCCTGCTCAGATTTGGGTAGGCCTGGGCACTATGGGGAGCGCCACAGACTGTACAAGGGCAGAGCTGAGAGCCAGCCACGTGCAAGGTGCAGCCCCTTTCGGGAGAGGCTGCTGGAACATGTCAGGGCGTGGGGTGGCTGAGGATTCACATGCAGCCCCGGTCTCTGGAGACTCCGGAGCCGGGCTGGAAGGAATGACTTGGGGCTGGAAGGTCCTGAGAGCATCACTGTTATTTCAGAACGGGTCGCATCCCTGTGAAGTGGCGAATCACAGGGGGACCCTGAGGCCCCTGACTGCAGGGCTGCACAGTGAGGTGGTCTGGGCCCATCGCCTCTGCTGGCAGCTGCCTTGTGCTGCCTGATAGGAGATGCCCCCCACAGATCACTTGGGCAAAAATCCAGTAGGAAGCCTGTTGCTTGCTCCTCTGCCCATCTGCAGAGACCATGGAGAGGCCCAGTGTGGCCAGGCTGGTGACTCTGCGGACAGAGGATTCCCCGCGGCTCGATAGCACAGGGGAAGCTAACGAGGCGACCGCAAAACGGGGCCGTCGAGTCAGAGCAAAGGGGCTGCCGGTCAGCGGCCAAGGCAGGTCCAACCAGGGGACTCCTGCAGCCACTGGGCAGGGTTCCTCCTGTGAGCAGAAATGTTACCTACTGATTCTGGGGCCACAAGGCCAGAGAGAGAACGGAGCAAACAGCCGCCCAGGGCAGCATCGTCCCTCGAGGTCAGGAAGGGAACTGGCTTTGGCCCCCCACCCCCATTTGAAAGGGAAGCAAAGTGGCCCAAGGAGGATGCAGTTGCTAGACCTGGGAGCTCAGAGTTTAGTTCGACCCTTATTTCTCTCTCTGCCTCTGCTCTCCCAGTCCCCCTCCGCCCGCCACCAGCTGTCCCCTCTCCAGTGGAAACACAGCCCAGGCTAGGAGAGTGGGAGCCCTGGTGGTCTGCCTGCTGGGCGGCTCTGGGGCTCAGGCGCAGAAGCGGGGCTGGGGGCAAGGAGAAGGCTCTTGCAGATACTTCCCTGCCTTCCTCAGTCACCTGGAGTCCCTGGCACGGAAGTGTCTGTAGCACTGGTGAGTTTCCCTGAGAGGAGCTGGAGCCGGGCCCATGTGGCTCCTTACATCCTGCTGGGGCCCCTGGAGAGGGGAGACCTGCAGCTCCTTGCTCGGCCCCTGCAGAGGGGAGCTGGGAAGGGATCTCCTGGCCCAGGAAGCTCATCCCTGAAATCCCGAGGATGGGCCATGCAGCTGCAGAAAGAGAAGCAGCCTCCTGGCTTTTCCCAGCAGCCATCACCCTCTAGTGGCAGCAGCAAGGGGAATACTTGGGAGCTTGCACCTTCCCTGAGCTGCGCAGCGGGACCCTTCTGCTGCCCCATTCGCAGGGGCCACGGTCCCTGTTTCTTGGCTGGGGAGAGGCAGGATCCAGAGGCCAGAGAAAACAACACAAACCAGGAGCCAAGGGGAGTAGGGTCAATACAAAGAGTCTGAGTCTGTTCAAAAGCATCTGGCAGGAAGGGTGCCACATTTCTGACCCTTGCCCTGCCTGTCTCTGCCCTACCCTTGGGACCTGGGCCTGCCCCCACTCACTCCATCCATTCAGGCTGGGCGTCCGACAGACCAACAGGCCCATGACCCTTCAGTCCATGCCAGGGCTAGGAATAAAGGCAGAGGAAGGAATGAGCAGGGATGTACGTCCAAAGGCTGGAATACAATAGACTGGGGGGAAGAGCCTCTTCCAAAGGAGCAGGCTGGAAAGTGGGAAATACTTCACCCAAGTAGGGAATGTTCTTCTCAAAGGGCACAGCTGTTATCGCGTTTGCACAACTGGCTTCCTGTTTTCCCTACTCCGCCACCTGAGAACATGTAGCCAGAAATCTTCAGAGTCCCCAGGTTCCTCTGAAAATCCGCGCCATAGAGTCCTGGCATCACCCCTTGCAACCCCTCAGACGCCTATTGTTCTCCGCCACGATAAGGGAAAGGACGCAGACAGCATTTCCGAGAGGGGCAGTGTGTGGCGTGTGTCCTTGTGCTGCCAGCGGGATGTTTTGTAGCATTTCCTGCTTTTATCTTATTTCCAGGGTCCTGGCGAGGCTCCCTGTGGGCTGGATACTCGTGTTAAACGGAGTCCCCTGTCAGGAGCCCTTGACATCTGCATTCCCGGATCCGTCCTGGCTTCTGGACGGATGTTTGTGTGTGAGACCTGAGTGGCTGGAACCTGGTCCCCTGAGAGACTCTCCCTGCACCGGACCCTAGTGCCACAGCAGAGTTCAGTCCCCTTCCCAGGAGGAAGGAGCCTTGGGAGGCTGCCAGGCTGTCCCTCAGCTACGGGATTCATCCCGTCTTGGATTGGTCACGTTCTCAGGCATGCTCTTTCCTCCTCCTCCTCCTCGGAGGGGAGTGGGCTGAGGACTGGAGTGGGTGGAGTTTATTTCAATTATCCTCATCTTGAATCCTAGAACTGGAAGGGATCTCAAGAGGTTGTAAAGTCCAGTCCCCAGCCCTCATGGCAGGACTGAGCACTGTCTAGACCATCCCTGACAGGCGTCTGTCCAACCTGCTCTTCAATATCTCCAGGGATGGAGATTCCACAACCTCCCTGGGCAATTGATTCCAGTGTTGACAGGTAGCAAGTTTTTCCTAATGTCCAACCTAAACCTCCCTTGCTGCAGTTTAAGCCCATTGCTTCCTGTCCTAGCCTCAGAGGCCAAGGAGAACAATTTTTCTCCCTCCTCTTTGTAACATCCTTTTAGGTACTTGAAAACTGCTCTCGCGTCCCTTCTCAGTCTTCTCTTTTCCAAACTAAACAAGCCCAGTTCGTTCAGTCATCCCTCCTAGGTCATGTTTCCTAGACCTCCACGACTAAAGGACCGTACTTTATAAAGCAAATCAGACTCTATGGTAGGGTACCAATGTGCGAGGCCGTGTACATCATACTGTGTACATCATACTGTGTACATCATACCGTGTACATCATGCCGTGTACATCATACCCACTAAACACACAGTCACAGCCCTTCGTGCTTATAACCGAAATAGAGAAGAAAAGCTTTAATAGCCTCACTACTGCGATTTTTAGCAGCTGGGGACAGGCTCCAGCAGTGGGGAAGCATCTGGCTTTGGCTCTGGCCATGCCCCCACCCCAGCCAGAACCTTTCATCGTGGTATGTAGCTTTGCTCTGCCGGGACACATGCGGTGGCAGCTGCCATTCCCGGGGGCCTGGAGGGGAGCCTGTGCCTTGCATTGCCCAGCAAGTGCAGACCGAGCCCAAGGCCCTTCCAGCCACATCTCCCAGGGATACAAGACGCCGATGCGATGGTCTCTCTAGTGACCGTAGTTCCAAGAGTGGTCAGTGCAGAACTTTCACTCCCTTCTGTCCTGTGGCTATTTGCTTCTCGCATCTCGGGCAAGGGACTAACAGGCAGATAAAGACTCCAAAACGACTCTCTAACGCCCCCAGGCTCGTGGACCTGAGACACTAACGCCAACAGGGAGCAGGCTTGGGACAGAAAATCTCCCCAGGTTTGTCAGGAGTGGGTCAGGACCAGGAAGCATCAGCCATATTTTTAAAGCGGGGGAAATAATGGGCAGCCCAGAGCCGTTACTGCGCCCAGCCTCCCCGCAGCAAGCGTGAATGCAGGCGGCAGGGTCCACAGGGACGGCAGCGGCGTGGAGGGTGGACAGCAGTGAAGCTGCCACCACGTGACTCAGGGTGGGTTGTTTATTGCAGGGGTGCTGGGCTTTGTTGCTCCGGGGATAGGAAGTTTCACTGTAACTGTCCATCACATGGTGAATGGTCCTGTGGCACCTTAGAGACTAACAAAGATAGATCTAGTATCATGAGCTTTCATGGCACCGCCCACTTCCTCAGCTGATGAGCTGGAGAGGAGCAACAGAAACCCAGTGTGTTATAACAGAAAAAGAAGGGGGGACGGTACCTGTCAAATGTAGGGCTAATGCTACTGAGACTGGCTGAGTGGGCTGGAAGTGGCCCATGTTAACGGCAGGGCAGGCTGGCTTTATAATGCGACGTCCAGTTCACGGCTTGGTTCAAGCCCAGGGTAATGGCGTCACATTTGCAGATGAATGTCAGTTCCCCACTCTCTGTACCTGGCTGGTGAAAGCCTTGGTAGAAGAATAGCTGCTATGAGATCCAGGGCTGAGTGCCCAGGCAGAACCTGTGAGCAGAGATCTGCCAATGTTTTAGGGTCACAGAAGAGTGGGCGGAAGGAGGAGCAGGGCGGGGGTGACCTTACCAAAGAAAATGAACCCAGGGACCGGGGCCCTACCGCCACCATCCCCACAGACCAGATGGGAAAGAGCCCTTAGATGCAGCGTGGAAAGCAGCAGGATCGGAGGACGCCGAGCCCGGCTTTCCTGCTGGGCTACACGGGCCGGAACTTCATCTCCGAGAGCCGGTAGGAATACTTGTAGCCTTTGCCAGTTTTCCAGTTCACGCCGTCTGCGCTGGTCTCGTGGGCGCCCAGCCAGTACTTCCCGTTCAGGTTGGAGAAGTGACAGTTGTTGTACCACCAGGCTCCCTTGCAGCCCACGGCACAGTTACCGGTGCTGCGATCGTTGTCCTGGTCTCTAGTTGTAAACGGCATGTTGTTGTGGTAGCTAAAGGAATCTCCTGCAGCAAAACAACGTTGCTTGTCTAATCCAAGTGGCCAGTTTCCTCCCCCTCCCCCTCCCACGCCACTGGGTTCCAGGAATCCCTCGCAGGAGTGCCGGGTGGCTGCGGTTTGCCTGTCTGCCGTTGGGAAGGGGGATAGACCCTGAGCGCACCATGCGGGGCATGTGCGTCCCTCTCAGTACTGGGGGTTGGGCTTGGAAATCCAAGAGCCCAGAAGATTAAGTCTGGATCTCCCAATGAGGAAGATCAGACCCGCGATTCCATCCGCAGGAACCCGAAGAGTCAAACCTACACGTGTCCCTTTGTTACCCCAGGAGGCAGGTTTGGCCCCTGCTACGGGCTGCGTCTTGGACGCAGGTTTGCGAGGCTGCTGCTCTCTCCACACCTAGTGCTAACCCTTGAACTCCCGAGACCCCTCTTCTCCTCACTCTCGCCCACCCGCCCGGGGCCGTGTCACACGCCGATGGTGCCCGCTGCTCTGCGGAGGTTCCAGATGTGATGACCTGACTGGGAGCTGTAACCGCCTCACAGGTTTAAGCACCTCGACTGCGGGTAGCAGGGATCGTACTGGCCTGTTGGGCTCGATGGTTTCTCCTCTGCGCTAGAGGGTCCAGCCGCTGTCCAGCACCTACCTGCCAGGCCTCCGGCAAAGCCTCCAAGCAGGAGTGTGTATTTCTCCGTCTCCCCTGCGATCCTGAATGACTGGTACTTGGCAAACGCGTGGTTGTTTTCAGAGTCCCCGAGGTCGATGCGCAGTTCGTTGTTCCCTGTAAGGAACGGCTGGCTGCAGTGCACGTGGGGTCTTTAGTGCGGGCTCTCCGAGAGCTGAGCCAGGGCGGGCAGCTTCCTAGGCAAGTGCCTGTTGCAACGGCTCCCACCCGCCAGCGGCCCCGGCCCCCCACAAAGCACCGTCTCTTACGAAGCAGCGAGCAGCTTTATCCCCCTCGAGCTGAGGGAGACTCCAGACTAAGTCCTGGGCTGGCTCCAAGACGGTGCACAGGATCACTATTGCTCGGCTGCTGCCATCTGTGCACATGGCTCTGCACAGCACAGGCCCTGATGGACGGGCCTGCCCCAGCTGGCTTGCAGCATCGAGGCAAGATCGTGGCTGTCTCCTGTGCAGACCCCCAGTGGGGACAGACAAAGGCCTGTCACAAACACTGTCCCTTGTGACAGACCCAGACCAGCAGGCTGCTGC